>CM044546.2:2622450-2839983 GCA_024416835.2 Perccottus glenii | reverse complement strand
GGAAACACTCTGCAGTTCTCATGGACAGGGCGGCCTGACACACTGTATCACAGACACTATCAGCTTCAGTCTGGAGAACACTGTGCCAACCCGGGGGGTGCGGTGCCTCCAACAACAAGCCCTGGGTGACCCCTGAGCTTAAAGCCCTGCTGAAATAGAAGAAGAGTGCTTTTCTATCAGAGAACAGAGAGGAGCAGAAGAGAGTTCAGCACAAACTCAACAAGATCAGTCGTGCCAAGAACTCTTACAAGAAGAAGCTGGCGGAGCGGCTGAAGCAACATCAGGGACTTGTGGAGAGGTCTCCAGGCCATCTCAGGTCATGGACAGAGAGGGGCCCGAGGGACAGCGGACGGAGGTTTCCTACTGTCAGAAACTTAGTATCCGCCTACCGCAAGATTTGTTTTATTTTTTGTATTTTCTCCCTCCTTTACTTTGTAAATATGTATATAATAACATAATAATAATATAATATAAAGTTATTTGTTTCATATTTTATTCTATTTTTTTGCTGCTGAGATTGTATTTATTCTATTACGTGCACAACCTTCTTTCACTTCTTGCACTTTACCTGTTTCTAAGAGCTGCTGGAGGGACTTAGCCCTCTGTTGGATCAATAAAGTCTTATATCTTACCTTATCGTTTGTAGATCCACCTTCAGCAACAATAACTGGAGGAATTTTTGCCGAGGTGAACTTATCCTCTTACATTTCATCAAGAAGGGCCATTCAACTGCCAACTTTAATTTATTGTTTGTTATTCTAAAATTGAGGTTGTATTTTCCTCATACTAAAAACCTGTTATGATGAAATAATTTTTTATTATTTTCTTTGGCGTTAATTTCTGTATCTTCAAATAACAACATTCCTGTGGCCCAGTCAGTGAGTCACAGACTATCGACAATAAAAGTAGGCGTTTCATGCTGCCCTCTTGAATTCATTCCAAAATGTTTTTAAAAAAAACAAAAGATAATGTGTTGTGTCACTCGACCGGATGAGCAGGTTTGGTGAAGTATTTGCTTTTGCTTTTGTTTTTGACACTATTGCAGAGGCAACTCTTACATAAGTTTGCCCTGATACTAAATCTTAGATACATCACAGATCTACACATGTTTGAGGGACAAGGACAAGACTCAAGTACTGAGTGGGTTATTGAAGTATAAAGCTTAAACCGGGACTAAACCCAAGACTAAAGAAGAACAAATCTGGTATCAACCAAATCTAATTATTTAATTCAATCGACAGATAAACCCAGACCAAAACCAAGATTAAAGATAGGACTTAAATCCCCTCAAAAAATCAAAACTCAAACCCAAGACTAAACCAGCACTAAACCTGGACTAAACCTTGGTCAAACCCCAGACAAAAACTGCAGCAGAAGGTGAAAAGTCAAGATTGTATTGTGTTTAAAATGAATCCAGGTTAAAGTTGGTGCTACAACACTTTTAAAATAGAATTAATAAACCAGGATTAGACCCAGGAATAAATTGAATTAGAAGACTTAAATCAAACTCTAATGGACAAAAGCTATTGTTAACTAAAGTGATATATGCTGTGTTGTTTTTTTTTTTCTTCATTGGGTGCCTTCAAAAGTAAAAGACCAGAAGCTTTTGGAGCAAACAAAGCTTCTCTTTTCTGAGCAGCTGATGTCTCTCCATTCACCGTCCACTGAAAAACCAGGACGATACTGTAATAGATTTAAATGTATTTATATCATGTATAGTTAAAGGTTTTACAGGTCTCTACGCAGCTGCCTTCTGGTTCGCAGTAGCTCATCTCAAAACCGAAGAAAGAGGAGACACTTAGAGAGTTTTCAAAGTCAAACTCAGACCCATCAGTGTTTTATAATGAGCCCTGAGAAAACAGAAAGAACGACAGAAAGGCTTTTTAACAAGAATGTATCAGAGAACAAACAAACGCAGCTCCTGAAGGGGGCGCTGTCAGAGATCTGCTGTAGATCTGTCTGGACCGTTCCAGCTCCTGTGGCTCCTGTAACTGTTTGTTTTGTTCTCAATAAAGAGTGTTTAGCACCTGAGCTGTGTAATGACTGGAATGTTTTTTTAAACAATAGAATTTAATGAATTTGTAATGACCTACAATCTCACGGGTATCCATCTTGAACTGCTCCAAGCAATGTATTTACACTGTGTGGCGGCACAGTGGCAAAGTGGTTAGCACCCCTGCCTCACAGCAAGAAGGTTCTGGGTTCGATTCCCATCCAGGGCAGGGCCTTTCTGTGTGGAGTTTACATGTTCTCCCTGTGTCTGCGTAGGTTTCCTCCGGGTACTCCGGTTTCCCCTACCACCAAAAACATGTACAATAGTCCCCCCCAAACACACATGGGGCCAGGACTCCCCTGCAAAAGAGATTTGTAATCTCAGTGGGACTATCCTGGTAAAATAAAGGTTAAATAAAAAATAAATAAAAAATAAACATATTTCAGGTTTGGGCCTGTTTTACATTTAAAAATGTAGCAAACCTATTACATAAACAAAATAAAGCGGTTGTTTCTGATTGGATAAAACTGTGGTTGATAAATCCAATCACCTCCAGGTTTTCATTAAAGCTACGTTCCTTTTTGCAAACCCTTTATAATACAAATACTTAAGTCCATACGAAACAGTAACAAAACTGGTTGAGACTATTTAATGTGATTTGTTAAATTTTCTGCATCTGTTTCATGTTTCTGAGCCATAGACATTTACTGTATGTTTGACTCAAAATACACTGAATGTCAAATAGACAGTCTTTGAATCAGGACCAGTCTTTGAATCTGTAGTATTATGTCATTGTGATGAAACAGTGTTTACCCCAGATCTGACCGCTCCGATCTAGCCCCCGACCGGTTTCCCGTGGCTCATCAGAATCCCACATTTGACCGTTGTGTTCTCCTCGTTGTTGTGAATGGACACCAGGCTGGAGTTGTGGCTCTCACAGTGGCTCTAAAACCCACAAGAGTCCGGGTCAAGACCCAGAGGGAACACCTCAGGTCGGTGTGTGGACTCTGTGTGTTACCTGTGCTTCGTTAAAAGGCAGAGCAAAGCTGAAGTGTTCGGAACAAAGGTTGCCACTGGTTTGATACCAATCTGCGCCACATGTCTCGAGTTGTTCCTTCACACAATTCTGTTTCTTAAGATAATCTGATGAAACATGACAAGTGTAACAAAAGGGTTCTTCATTCTAACTTTTCAGTTTATTTTAATTGTGTTATTATATTAGTCTGTAAATACGATTTGTGAAACGCAGAAATGCTCAACATCTCACCTGTAGACTATACAGTATATAGTCACAGTGTAATACGTATGTTACACCACTGGGTGGCAGTAGTGGTGATAGGTCAATGATAATAGGCACTTACAATCACAGTCGACGTGGAAGCCATTACTCATGGATGCTGTATTATTTTGTGTTAAAGAATAAATCATTTGTATTCCTCTGTTGTCGGGTGTAACACATGTTTCAAGCTTTCCTGTCTTTTAATCTATCAATGAAAAAAAAAAGAAAGAAATGTAATTCCCTTCTTTTATTTTGAAACCAAAAATAAAATTATTCATTTGGTTGAGCCTAGTAAAAAACATTATCACTTTCAAGAGAGATAAAGGCTTGACATTCCTTAAGAGGGACACTAGATGGCACTATAAGTGACTTGTGCCAGACCCTTGTAAGACATTTAAACTCATCTTTGCTCCACAAACCAAGTCTTTACCTGGTCTGAGCAACTAATTAATTGGAAATATGTTCATCCTGAAGTCCCTTTGTCCACTAAGATTTCTTAAAAACAAATATGATTATGTTTTCTTTGCAATTCTTTTTTTTTAGCAGCCATAAACTTTATATGACTATATATTATGTTATAATAATTTTCAATTTCCTATTGTTTATATTATTTATAGTTACTGGGTGCTCATAGTTCTCTTTAGGTCATGTCAAATCTGTTTATGTCATGTCCTTCATGTTGATCCAAGCAGGAACTAGACATGACTAGACGTAGACATAACTTGCCACAGGTGGACTTCTGCACCTGGAGCTTGTTCTGGAGAAGGGTGTATGAAAGATACACCTTTCACAAGATATAAAATCTAATGTATTGTTTTCTTCTCTAAGCAAACCTTACCCTGCACCACGTGTGACATGTTTGTACTTTGCTTCATTCTTGCAAGAATTAAAACGGCCCATTGCTTTTTTAAATTATACTCTGTCTACGTGTCTCTCTGGATAATATAAGGATAAAGAACAGACACTTATTTCCTGGAGGAGAAGCATTTTTACCAGTAATTTGTTTAGAAGGACAGACAGTGTACCATTGCTGTCACATGATGAGAACACTGACGTTCTCTGAGTCTTGTTTAAACATCCACTGAGTCGTCATTTCTTTGACAGTCAAACGTTCCTAAACATTGCTGTTGAGCGATAAGGGGGTCCCAGACAGTGGGGCAGGTCACACTGGTGATCACGTTCTGGAGCCTCGCAGTTATTTTCTGTGTTGTACATTAGTGCTCAGGCCCTGCTGAGGTTCGGGGAAGTGTGAGTGAGGGGCTCCAACACTTTCTGAAAAAATGGACATTACAGCATTGTCCCCCCAAAAAATAAACTATAAACTTGAAACTAGGTTTTGGAATGTTTTTATTTTTTTACCTATAATGCAGTTTGAGACAAAACAGTTCAGTGAGTTCTAGTAAAGCCTCTGATGTCCACCAGGTGGTGCTCTCAGCTGCCCTTTGTTTTGTGCTCTTCTATTTTCATCCAGATGTGGCCAGGATTTTGAGAGAAAGCAGTTACTCCTAAACAAATTCTTGAAAACAAATTCTATATTCTTTAGTTTCAACAAAAAATAAATAAATAAAGAAAATAATAAAAAAATACAATAAGTTTTAAATTTTTTACAGTAGTTTTTTTGTACAGAATGTTCACAGTGACTGTCACTGAGGTTAGTGTAATAAGAGAATGGGAAAGATGTGGGGTGAAAAGGGTAAAACGAGGAGAGGGGTGTGGTCCAGGTTTTAGGAGGTCTATGTGGGGCCAGACTGATCCTCTCCAGTGGCTCCTGAAGGTCCTGGCCCTCGGTTAACGCAGACACAGGAGACACTTTTTTATGTGCATTTTGTAACACTTTATAATAACTACCAGTAAAGCATTGATATTTTTTATAATAACAATAACAATAAAGAGTGTAAGTCATTTTCACTTTGGACACTAGATGGCAGTGATGTGTTGCAGGAACCGTGTGAGCCGTATGACGCAATAGTCAGGATTTATTTCTAAGCTGCCAACAAACGTCACACAAACATTATGCTCTATTCTGCGTAAATGCCCATCTTTGTTCACTACTTATCACGATGCATTGTGGGAAACTGTGTGTGCACTACAGACACCAAGACAAAATGGAGTGAACAGTATTTAGTGCCAAAAGTAAGGAGTAATAAACAAGCCCTTTAGGAAAAGTTTAACCGAGGATGAGTGAAGACGAGTCAATGAGACACGATGAGTCTTAGGCAGGGTTCCCACTCTTTCATAAACATCAGATTAAAGGAACCTGACCTTTTGACCTCTTACAGCACTACAGTCACTTACACTTACTTGAAAGGTTTCAGAGTAATAATGATGTTAATAATGAGTTTCTGAATGTGTAGGTTTCATAAATTTAAACCAGTTACAGCAGTTGCCTTCAAAGAAATTGCATTAAATCCAATGAAGTCAGTGGATTACTGGTAATATTCAAGTACAAAATCTTAAATATTGATAAAAAAAACACATTTTCTGGCATTAAACTGTTTTTTTTTTTTTTTTTTGCTGTAATCCTTGTAAATGATTTAAATTAGAAAGAAGGTCAATTAAATTTTTATTAAAAGTGTTTAGATGTAGTAATATTACAGTAAAACCTGTTACATTAATGGCACCATTTAAACCAAATTTATTTAAGATTTTATTCAAGCACTTTTAAGGACTTATTTTTGTATTTTTCAGTATTTTTCAGTCCTTGAATCTGCCTGCCTGTAATGTAGGTACTTTGTAGTGGGAGCTCTGCAAACACTTTAAAATTACAATAATTACTTAAAAGTATTTGTTAAGTGTTGGTAACAACAACTCCTACCATTTACAAAGCATTACTCCTACAATAATAAGCTCCATTATGTTATAAACACTGTTAATGTTTTAGTCTTGAACAATAAACTCATGTATAGTTTTATTAACAGCGATTAACCCTGTGATTGACAGATGCATACGACCCACGACCTCTAACCCCACTAAGCAGAAGAAAATCAAAGAAGTCGGTTTGGCATTAAATCTGGAATAGTCCAAATATCTGCAAAAAAAATTAAAAAATACTTAACTTTTACAACGATCTAAGAAAGAAGAAGGGGTCAAATACAAAAACATACAAAAAACTTTAAGCACAAGATTACTATTGTGTGAAAGTATGTTTTATAATCCAGTTGCCTGAGCACACATCATGGGTAAGGTTTAACAAACTAAGCTGCTGTGGCACGTGGAGGAAATGTGAAGAAAAACATCTGAAACTCTGTGTCTCTAAACGGCTGGCGCTTCAAAGAGGGGTGTGACGATTGTGAAGACACTGTGCTGCAAACTAACATAAAGCATAAAACATAAAACAACAGAAAACAAAGTGTGCTATGTTATTTGAAGTTTGTTGGTGGCTGTACCTTTAGACGGATGACTCAGATGTGTCAGTTTTCTGTCGAGAAAAGGAAGCTGTGGTGAACTCTTCATTGTTGTCAGATCAGAGGCGATCGTAAATCAGGACCGATGTAGGAGCAGCGCTGTAGGATCTGCCACGGGTCAGGGACTCTGGAGAAACAAAGTCCCTGGTGCCTGGAACACAGACGGAAAACATGAAGTTATGATTAACTCACTTTATCCAACATAAACCCTTAATCCTCTCTAGTAACTGTTCAATCAGAGGGTGTCTGGTTTAAAATCACAATGGAAGATGTTTTTTGAGTGAAGATCTATGAGTCCATCCATCACCTGCTTAACCATAACCTACAGCAGAAAACTGGGATTTAATAAACTTTTTTCTCTTCAAATCCAATCAAAACCTGTTCAAATCCTGATAAAACCTGTTCAAATCCAATTAAAACCTGTTCAAATCCAATTGAATCCTTTTCAACTTTAACTAAAACCTTTTCAAATTAAAATAATTTTTTTTTATATCCATTTCAAACTTCTTCAAATCCAACTAAAACCCGTTCAAATCTTTCAAAAACCTCTTCAAATCCAGCTAAAACTCACTTCAATTCAAACTTCTTCAGGTCCAATTAAACTTTTTAAAAAATAGTTGGACTTTAGGAGAAATATATCTATTTCTGCACACGTTCCTGTAGAGCAGGGGACTGGGGTTTGTAAAAGAGAATGTGGTGTAATCAAAATGACTTCCTCTCGTGGTCTAGACATGTGTGTAAAGGTAAATATGTGAATGAAATGTCTCAGAGTGAATAAATGTGAGTGTACGCCTCTTTATGAATGAATAAACGTAACATGGTTATTGGTTATTCTCGCCCTGATCTGTATCTACAGTCTGAGCTGATCACGTGACAAAAGCACTGACAGTAAACTTCTTAAACACATACACCCTTTTTTTTTTTACACAAAAAGGTTTGTAGATGTGTTTTTGTTTATGATAAGTGCTTTATTGTGCTCTAATTCTAAATTAATCAACGTGGAAGTGTGAGACCAAATTTTAATCGCTGCAAAAAGAAAATAAACTTTGTGTACATTATCTGAGATTAAAAGGATTTAAATCCATTTAGCGGAAAGGGTTTTGTGGTCATGACTCTTGAGATGAATCATAGGAAAAGGAAGTGAACGTCTTCCTCTGACAAAGTGAACGTCTCTCTTTCCTCTCATCTGCATTAAAGCTGCAAAAAAACAAAACAACAACACACAAACACAAACAAAATAACAACCTGTTCAAACTGGATTTGAGCAGGTTAAACATTAAGAGGTTAAACATTAACATAAATAAAATAGAATAAATAGAACGTTTTATTAAAAAAACGAGCTAATGTTTTAGTCGTTATCGTCTTTGACTTGAGTCTTTTCTGAACAAGTCCCTGTCACAGAAATAAGACTCAAACAGGACTGTTTCTTTACAACATATTAACTTATACTGTCAGCAGTGTTATGCATTAGTGAATAAAACGTTCTGTAAATACAAGACTGTGACAAGGGTTAGGGGTCGAGTCAAGGGTTAGGGGTCAAGACAAGGGTTAGGGGTCGAGACAAGGGTTAAGGGGTCGAGTCAAGGGTTAAGGGGTTGAGTCAAGGGTTAGGGGTCGACACAAGGGTTAGGGGTCGAGACAAGGGTTAGGGGTCGAGACAAGGGTTAGGGGTCGAGACAAGGGTTAAGGGGTCGAGTCAAGGGTTAAGGGGTCGAGTCAAGGGTTAGGGGTCGACACAAGGGTTAGGGGTCGAGACAAGGGTTAGGGGTCGAGACAAGGGTTAAGGGGTCGAGTCAAGGGTTAGGGGTCGAGACAAGGGTTAGGGGTCGAGACAAGGGATAGGGGTCGACACAAGGTTAGGGGTCAAGACAAGGGTTAGGGGTCGAGTCAAGGGTTAGGGGTCGAGACAAGGGTTAGGGGTCGAGACAAGGGTTAGGGGTCGAGACAAGAGTTAGGGGTCGAGCTGGGATTGGGCCTAAATGACTTCAGAGACTTAACGCTGCTCTGAACTCACATCTGTCACTTCTGAATTCTTCTGTTCTCTTAAGTTGATCAGATGTGTGTTAACCCTGTTGTGTTTTTCTTGGAACAGTTGCGGGCTCATTAAAGAGAATATCACGAGTGATTTTGTTAATCATTTGTGAAAAGGCGCTGGTTTTATGAATCATCTTGACTCATCAGGACTCGACAGGAAAAGTGTAATTCACGTTTGACCGCAGCAGTTTGTGTTTTGTTTTCTTTAAAGGTTTCCATGGTGACATAAACCGGTGCTGCAGGTCCACTCCGGGATTTTTACATTGACCCACCTTTTGGATTTATATTAAAGCAATACCTCCTTAATAAATATAACGTATTTAGAGATTAAGTACATGTTTTAGTGTCTGTTTGTTCAGCTGACCTTTAACATCTAGGTTTACAGATAACCTAAGTTCAGTAACACAAGGGCCTTTTGATTAAAGCTTAAACCGAACATGAGTACGATATATGAGTATATTTTAAGGTTAAAGGGCGATGTTGAGGACAGTGTGTTTGTCAGTGTCAGATATAACATTACAGCCCCAGCTCACTCCCATATGATCATTTAACAGCTGTACGTGTCTGCGCTTGTGTGTGGCATTCATGAGCGTGGGAGACATCTGTACTTCCTCATGTCTCTTTCCGAAAGTGTGAGAGTAAGCGTGTTTTTGTTTTTGAACAGAAATCTCTCTCGTGTAAAAAAAGGTTTGGACATTCCTTGTAGAAGCTAAATACAGAATTATTAAACACTGTCGTACATCTGGGGGTTGTTCTGCTAACATTAGTTGTTTTACTCCAGTATTCTGGATAAGTTTGTGTCTGTTTTTACTGATAACTGTTAAACCAAAGCAGAACAGACGCATTTTACCTCAAACAAGATCATCATTAGGAATTCTGTTTCAGGTCAAGCTGAGGGACTGGGACAGTGTAATAATCTTTTTTCCTTGATGACTCTAAACGCCTCCTGACGGTGAAATGGTTTGAGGGATGTTTGTGGTTTTTGCACACACCTCCCTCTGCGAAAGTTTTTCTTTCTTAGAGATTTTTCATTGTTGCACAAACCTGTGAATGAGCAGGACGTACGTTTTAAAGCTGAAGCTGAATCTGCTCGAGACAAGGATATTTATTGGACATGAATCACCTTTTGGCTTTTCTTCTGCTGGGCTTTAAAGGTAACTGCTCTTTTAAATTGTTAATTGTGTGGTTGTATTTTAAAGACACTCCTCATAGACCTGTGTGGTTCCAACATGGGCTTTAACTCCTGAAAGAAGCGTTTTGGTTTGTTTTGTCTGACCCAGGTCTAACCTGGTTTATACCTGGGTCAGACCTGGGTTAGACCTGGGTTAGACCTGGTTTAAATCTGGTTTAGACCTGGTTAAGACCTGGTTTAGACCTGGGTTAGACCTGGTTTAGACCTGGGTCAGACCTGGTTTAGACCTGGTTTAGTCCCAGTTCAGACCTCCTTTTTGCCTGATGTAAATGTTAAGTGGCTTTGCTTTAGAGCTGCTTCAGTGATGGGTCCTATCTGGTTTTAGTTTAGGACTGATTTTAGATCAAGACCTGGTTTAGGTTTGATCTTAGCCTGCTTTAGTTGAGGGTCTAGTCTGGACTTGGGTCTTGTGTTTTACAGGTGCAGGTCCTGGTTTAGTTCAGGTACAGCCTTGATCTGGACTAGAGTTAATGTTTTATTTAGTCCTGGTTTTAGCAAGTCTTAGTCTTCACCCATTAGACCTGGTTTAGACCTGGGTTAGACCTGGTTTAGACCTGGTTTAGACCTGGTTTAGACCTGGTTTAGACCTGGTTTAGACCTGGTTTAGACCTGGTTTAGACCTGGGTTAGACCTGGTTTAGTCCTGGGTTAGACCTGGGTTAGATCTGGGTTAGACCTGGTTTAGACCTGGGTTAGACCTGGTTTAGACCTGGGTTACACCTGGTTTAGACCTGGGTTAGAATTGGTTTAGACCTGGGTTAGACCTGGTTTAGACCTGGTTTAGACCTGGGTTACACCTGGTTTAGACCTGGGTTAGACTTGGTTTAGACCTGGGTTAGACCTGGTTTAGACCTAGTTTAGACCTGGGTTAGACCTGGTTTAGACCTGGGTTAGACTTGGGTTAGATCTGGGTTAGACCTGGGTTAGACCTGGTTTAGACCTGGGTTAGACCTGGTTTAGTCCTGGGTTAGACCTGGGTTAGATCTGGGTTAGACCTTGTTTAGACCTGGGTTAGACCTGGTTTAGACCTGGGTTACACCTGGTTTAGACCTGGGTTAGACTTGGTTTAGACCTGGTTTAGACCTGGTTTAGACCTGGGTTAGACCTGGTTTAGACCTGGGTTAGACTTGGGTTAGACTTGGTTTAGACCTGGTTTAAACTTGGTTTAGACCTGGTTTAGACCTGGTTTAGTCCTGGTTTAGACCTGGTTTAGACTTGGGTTAGATTTGGTTTAGACCTGGTTTAAACCTGGTTTAGTCCTGGTTTAGACCTGGTTTAGACTTGGGTTAGACCTGGTTTAGTCCTGGTTTAGACCTGGTTTAGACCTGGTTTAGACTTGGGTTAGACCTGGTTTAGTCCTGGTTTAGACCTGGTTTAGACCTGGTTTAGTCCTGGTTTAGTCCTGGTTTAGACCTGGTTTAGACCTGGTTTAGTCCTGGTTTAGACCTGGTTTAGTCCTGGTTTAGTCCTGGTTTAGACCTGGTTTAGACCTGGTTTAGTCCTGGTTTAGACCTGGTTTAGTCCTGGTTTAGTCCTGGTTTAGTCCTGGTTTAGTCCTGGTTTAGACCTGGTTTAGTCCTGGTTTAGTCCTGGTTTAGACCTGGTTTAGACCTGGTTTAGACCTGGTTTAGTCCTGGTTTAGTCCTGGTTTAGTCCTGGTTTAGTCCTGGTTTAGACCTGGTTTAGTCCTGGTTTAGTCCTGGTTTAGACCTGGTTTAGACCTGGTTTAGTCCTGGTTTAGACCTGGTTTAGTCCTGGTTTAGTCCTGGTTTAGACCTGGTTTAGACCTGGTTTAGTCCTGGTTTAGACCTGGTTTAGACCTGGGTTAGACTTGGGTTAGACTTGGTTTAAACCTGGTTTAGACCTGGTTTAGACCTGGTTTAGTCCTGGTTTAGACCTGGATTAGACCTGGTTTAGACCTAGTTTAGACCTGGATTAGACCTGGGTTAGACCTGGGTTGGACCTGGGTTAGACTTGGTTTAGACCTGGGTTAGACCTGGTTTAGACTTGGGTTAGACCTGGTTTAGACCTGGTTTAGACCTGGTTTAGACTTGGTTTAGACCTGGTTTAGACCAGGTTTAGTCCTGGTTTAGACCTGGATTAGACCTGGTTTAGACCTAGTTTAGACCCGGTTTAGACCCGGTTTAGACCCGGTTTAGACCCGGATTAGACCCGGTTTAGACCTGGTTTAGACCTGGTTTAGACCTGGTTTAGACCTGGTTTAGTCCAGGTTTAGACCTGGTTTAGACCTGGTTTAGACCTGGTTTAGACATGGTTTAGACCTGGGTTAGACCTGGATTAGACCTGGTTTAGACCTGGTTTAGACCTGGTTTAGACCTGGGTTAGACCTGGGTTGGACCTGGTTTAGAACTGGGTTAGACCTGGTTTAGACCTGGTTTAGACCTGGTTTAGACCTGGTTTAGACCTAGTTTAGACCTGGTTTAGACCTGGTTTAGACCTGGTTTAGACCTAGTTTAGACTTGGTTTAGACCTAGATTAGACCTGGTTTAGACCTGGTTTAGACCTGGGTTAGACCTGGGTTGGACCTGGTTTAGACCTGGGTTAGACCTGGTTTAGACCTGGTTTAGACCTGGTTTAGACCTGGTTTAGAGCTGGATTAGACCTGGTTTAGACCTGGTTTAGACCTGGGTTAGACCTGGTTTAGACCTGGTTTACACCTGGATTAGACCTGGTTTAGACCTGGGTTGGACCTGGTTTAGACCTGGGTTAGACCTGGTTTAGACCTGGTTTAGACCTGGTTTAGACCTGGTTTAGACCTGGTTTAGACCTAGTTTAGACCTGGATTAGACCTGGTTTAGACCTGGTTTAGACCTGGGTTAGACCTGGGTTGGACCTGGGTTAGACCTGGGTTAGACCTGGTTTAGACCTGGGTTGGACCTGGTTTAGACCTGGTTTACCTGGGTTAGACCTGGGTTAGACCTGGTTTAGACTTGGTTTAGACCTGGTTTAGTCCTGGTTTAGACCTGGTTTAGACCTGGTTTAGACCTGGTTTAGACCTGGTTTAGTCCAGGTTTAGACCTGGTTTAGACCTGGTTTAGTCCTGGTTTAGTCCAGGTTTAGACCTGATTTAGACCTGGTTTAGACCTGGTTTAGACCTGGTTTAGACCTGGTTTAGACCTGGGTTAGACCTGGTTTAGACCTGGTTTAGTCCTGGTTTAGACCTGGGTTAGACCTGGGTTGGACCTGGTTTAGAACTGGGTTAGACCTGGTTTAGACCTGGTTTAGACCTGGTTTAGACCTGGTTTAGACTTGGTTTAGACCTGGTTTAGACCTGGTTTAGACCTGGTATAGACCTAGTTTAGACCTGGTTTAGACCTGGTTTAGACCTAGTTTAGACTTGGTTTAGACCTGGATTAGACCTGGTTTAGACCTGGTTTAGACTTGGTTTAGACCTGGTTTAGACCAGGTTTAGTCCTGGTTTAGACCTGGTTTAGACCTGGTTTAGACCTGGTTTAGACCTGGTTTAGACCTGGTTTAGACCTGGTTTAGACCTGGTTTAGACCTGGTTTAGACCTGGGTTAGACCTGGTTTAGACTTGGTTTAGACCTGGTTTAGACCTGGTTAAGAGCTGGATTAGACCTGGTTTAGACCTGGTTTAGACCTGGGTTAGACCTGGTTTAGACCTGGTTTACACCTGGATTAGACCTGGTTTAGACCTGGTTTAGACCTGGTTTAGACTTGGTTTAGACCTGGTTTAGACCTGGATTAGACCTGGTTTAGACCTGGTTTAGACCTGGTTTAGACTTGGTTTAGACCTGGTTTAGACCTGGTTTAGAGCTGGGTTAGACCTGGGTTGGACCTGGTTTAGACCTGGGTTAGACCTGGTTTAGACCTGGTTTAGACCTGGTTTAGACTTGGTTTAGACCTGGTTTAGACCTGGTTTAGAGCTGGATTAGACCTGGTTTAGACCTGGTTTAGACCTGGGTTAGACCTGGTTTAGACCTGGTTTACACCTGGATTAGACCTGGTTTAGACCTGGGTTGGACCTGGTTTAGACCTGGGTTAGACCTGGTTTAGACCTGGTTTAGACTTGGGTTAGACCTGGTTTAGACCTGGTTTAGACCTGGTTTAGACTTGGTTTAGACCTGGTTTAGACCAGGTTTAGTCCTGGTTTAGACCTGGATTAGACCTGGTTTAGACCTAGTTTAGACCCGGTTTAGACCCGGTTTAGACCCGGTTTAGACCTGGTTTAGTCCTGGTTTAGTCCAGGTTTAGACCTGGTTTAGACCTGGTTTAGACCTGGTTTAGACCTGGATTAGACCTGGTTTAGACCTGGTTTAGACCTGGGTTAGACCTGGGTTGGACCTGGTTTAGACCTGGTTTAGACCTGGTTTAGACCTGGTTTAGACTTGGTTTAGACCTGGTTTAGACCTGGTTTAGACCTGGTTTAGACCTAATTTAGACCTGGTTTAGACCTGGTTTAGACCTGGTTTAGACCTGGTTTAGACCTAGTTTAGACTTGGTTTAGACCTGGATTAGACCTGGTTTAGACCTGGTTTAGACCTGGGTTAGACCTGGGTTGGACCTGGTTTAGACCTGGGTTAGACCTGGTTTAGACCTGGTTTAGACCTGGTTTAGACTTGGTTTAGACCTGGTTTAGACCTGGTTTAGAGCTGGATTAGACCTGGTTTAGACCTGGTTTAGACCTGGGTTAGACCTGGTTTAGACCTGGTTTACACCTGGATTAGACCTGGTTTAGACCTGGGTTGGACCTGGTTTAGACCTGGTTTAGACCTGGTTTAGACCTGGTTTAGACCTGGTTTAGACCTGGTTTAGACCTAGTTTAGACCTGGATTAGACCTGGTTTAGACCTGGTTTAGACCTGGGTTAGACCTGGGTTGGACCTGGGTTAGACCTGGGTTAGACCTGGTTTAGACCTGGGTTGGACCTGGTTTAGACCCGGTTTAGACCTGGTTTAGACCTGGATTAGACCTGGTTTAGACCTGGTTTAGACCTGGGTTAGACTGGGAAGTCTTGGGTAGACCTTATTTAATCCAGGTTTAATTGAATTCAGTTTATATTTATCTCTGTAGCCCACAGAACCAGGTTTAGAGCTGTCTAGACTTTGTTTAGTCCTAGTTTAGATCTGTTTGGACCTGGATTAGTCTAAACAGAATTAAACCAGATTGAAACCAGAATTAAACCAGATTGAAACCTGATGATTTAGACCTGGACAAATCCTGGTTTTCCAATAGGATTTGGTCTTGTAATATCCTGGTTTTTTCCCTCTGTTTAGATCTGGTATTGTGCAGCTTTGGGCCTGATTCTGTCTTTGTTCAGTCCTAGTTTAGACCGGGTTTGGGTTTCATGTAATGGGGTTAGTATTTGTACCTGGTTTAGTCCAAGGAGTTCAGGTTTAGATCCGTTAAGCCATGATCTAGGCTCTCGGTCCTGGAGTGTTTCTTATCTGAGTTGTCATGTTTGGGTTAAAGTTTGAAGGCTTGGTCTGGCATTTCTGGTTTGATAATCTTTTAATAAGACCTGATGAAATTTTTTGGTTTTGTACTTTTTGCAAATTTATATCACGCTACTGTTTAGATATTTTAAACCAACACACAAACTTCCCTCTGCGGCAGCCTTTGAGCCCCTACGGTAGCCCTGCAGTGACACACTATTGCCTCTGAACCAAACTCAGTGAGCCATCGGTGAGTGACAGGAGGCCCTCCCAGAGTCAGATCTCAGATGCAGAGGGAAAGCACCTGACTCAGGGCACAAAAACCCCAGGGCAATACCTGCAGCTGAGCCTAATGACACGACAAAGTGGAAAATTACTGAAGCCTTTAAACACTTTTAAGAACGTATTCCTTTGATAATGACTGATTAAAGAGAGAAGATGACAGTAGCTCTTCTAATGGATTAAACCAACTCAGACACTTAAAAGCACTTCTGATTAGGTTGAAATTAAACTTGTGGTGATTAGAAAAGGCTCAAAAGACCTGGTTTTCTAAAGGCCATGCAACATTGAAAAACTTTATTAAAAAAGATGTGCATCAAAAAAATGATTAAATGTTGTCAGCACTGTTTCACTGAAAATAGGGCCAAATTTGCGTCTTAACAAATATTTGAACCTGTGGCTTTAGATTAGACCAGAAACTAGAGAAAGAGGAGATTTGTGTTTAGAACTGTCACCAACAACAAAATCTCAGTCTGAGTTTAACTCCTGGGGGTTTAACCCATTAAAACCTGCACTGTAGTCTCTGGTTAGTAGCAGGATGGTTAGTGCATGTTCTGTAAAAGGTCTTATGGGTTTAATGCAGATAATGAGTTGGCCCATGCGTATAATGAAAGAACTGTTGTGTTATTTTGTGCAAATAAACACAGGAAGCAAATGGCCTTTAGGTGCATTGTACGTTTAAAAAAAGGTAATAAAGTACATATTCACACAACATAGTGAGAGTTTTTTCTGTGCTACATTCCTCAACAATAAAGTCAGTGTCTTTAAACAAAGACACACCCAACACTGGCCATAGTCCAACAGTGAAAAAATTTCACTGTTGGACTAACAACTTAGTTTAAGTTTAATTAAACTTTAATTATTGGTTTCTTTATCAAGCCCCAGTGTATTTTCTGCCCCAGTATCAGTTTATTGTTTCTGATTAAAGTCCAGCTGCAGCACGTTGAGATTTGTCGACTTTAGTGGAATATGTGTCACGTTGGAGCGAAAAGGAAAACTTGTAATGCTCAGAGGAAAGAGTAGAACCAGGAAGGGTTACGCAATGTTTACACAAATGTCACAAGGACGCTTTTAAGAAGCAGCTGTTGCATCCTCTATTATGAGTTTAAAATACTAGAAAAAGGAAAGAATCTCCTGAGTGGGCACACTAAAGAACTTGTATATGTCAGATATGTTCAATATGTTCAATCTGTTCAAATCCATCGAAAACCTGCTCAAATCCATCGAAAATCTGCTCAAATCCATCTAAAACCTGCTCAAATCCATCAAAAATCTGTTTAAATCCATCGAAAATCTGTTTAAATCCATCAAAAATCTGTTCAAATCCATCGAAAACCTGCTCAAATCCATCGAAAACCTGCTCAAGTCTATCTAAAACCTGCTCAAATCCATCTAAAACCTGCTCAAATCCATCTAAAACCTGCTCAAATCCATCTAAAACCTGCTCAAATCCATCTAAAACCTGCTCAAGTCCATCTAAAACCTGCTCAAATCCATCTAAAACCTGCTCAAATCCATCTAAAACCTTTACAACTCTAACTACTCAATCTTCTTTGGGAAGTGTCTGTGAAGGTTCTTAGTCATCCAGGACATCTTGAAAAAAAGGTTGAAGTAAAAGCAGTGGTGGACGTACAGTAGAATGAGCGAGAGTGAGTGCGTGTGTAACTTGGACAGCGGCGCCGCTGCTCGTGCCTTTCTCAGCGTCTCTCATAAAGCACACGCTGTTTTTCCCACATTTTGCCAAACATCAGTGAAAGAAACGGGAGGAAAACTAGTCGCTCTGGCCGCGTAGTGAAGGAGGTTGGGAAGGAAGCCGTGGCGTAGCACCTGCAGCTTTACCTTTAGCACCTGCAGCTTTACCTTTAGCACCTGCAGCTTTACCTTTAGCACCTGCAGCTTTACCTTTAGCACCTGCAGCTTTACCTTTAGCACCTGCTGCTTTACCTTTAGCACCTGCAGCTTTACCTTTAGCACCTGCAGCTTTACCTTTAGCACCTGCTGCTTTACCTTTAGCACCTGCTGCTTTACCTTTAGCACCTGCTGCTTTACCTTTAGCACCTGCAGCGCTTTACCTTTAGCACCTGCAGCTTTACCTTTAGCAGCTTTACCTTTTACACCTGCTGCTTTACCTTTTGCACCTGCTGCTTTACCTTTAGCACCTGCTGCTTTACCTTTAGCACCTGTTGCTTACCTTTAGCACCTGCAGCTTTACCTTTAGCACCTGCAGCTTTACCTTTAGCAGCTTTACCTTTAGCACCTGCTGCTTTACCTTTAGCACCTGCTGCTTTACCTTTAGCACCTGCAGCTTTACCTTTAGCACCTGCAGCTTTACCTTTAGCACCTGGAGCTTTACCTTTAGCACCTGCAGCTTTACCTTTAGCACCTGCAGCTTTACCTTTAGCACCTGCTGCTTTACCTTTAGCACCTGCAGCTTACCTTTAGCACCTGCAGCTTTACCTTTAGCACCTGCTGCTTTACCTTTAGCACCTGCAGCACCTTTAGCACCTGCAGCTTTACCTTTAGCACCTGCAGCTTTACCTTTAGCACCTGCTGCTTTACCTTTAGCACAGGTGATAGAAGCCGGGGCGGGTGTACTGCCGTGGCTAGTGACAGGGAGTTTGGGAATAATGTGGCTTCTATTGACAGCTGTTTGGGACAAATACGTGTTGGTCATCCTGACACTTTACCCAGTCGAGGAGGGAGAGGCAGGGGTAAACATAGTCAGCGCAAATGTGCTAATCAAAGCAGCGATCGTAATAAAAGTGATGGCTGTGTGCTGTGCTTTATGAGAGGTCCCACACTCTAAAAAACTACTAACTATGCCACATGGATGGATAAGAAAAGATAAAGCAACTGCAACCACACACATACAGTACATGTGTATATTTCTCATAACTATTTGCATACGTTTTACTATTTATGGTTTATTAGAAGTTGTAGTTATTCTTTATTTTGGTAATGTTGCTTTTACAAATTACTGTAATAAAAAATTATATCAGAAAAAGAAAAAAAACTATTATAATATGTTCATTAGTGTGTATGTACTGTAAATAACATAACTGCCAATATATAATGTCATGGTATGCAAATTATATGCAAATTAGATGCTTAAGATGTATTTACTTTTAAACTTTGGGTCATACCTGACATTTTTCTACTTTAGAGTAGGACTCTATCTCTTATCATTTTCAAACTACAGCCTTTTGAAATTTGGATCTCAAAAATCTGTATTTTTTAAATAAACCCTGGCGCCTAAAGGGGGCAAGAGACTGACAAAGATTATATGGGCATTATAGCCTTAATAAATGATAGTACTTGGATACTTAAGTACATTTGAAGGCAAATACTTTTGTACTTTTACTCAAGTGAAAGTTAAAAGGGAGTACTTTTACTTTTACTGAAGTAATATTTTACCTAGTGTATCTGTACTTTAACTCAAGTACTTGGTTTGTGTACTTCGTCCACCACTGAGTAAAAGTGGAAAAGTAAAAAACTCAGAATTGATAAAGTCTCTTGGAATTAGAGACGAAACATCTTCACCTTGAAAACTTCTTTGGGAAACCTTTTCAGTGTTTTCTGTTAATTTCATTTTCATGCTTTTGATACTAATGATGATTTTTTTTTAGTCCTCGGAGAATCCTCGTGCAATGAACCCATCGAAGTCCGGGCTTTTGTGGGCCTCGACGTGATCCTCCCGTGTAATAACACCCTCCCCAAAGACACTGAGGTCCCGACTGTGGAGTGGTCAAAACTCGAGCTGGAGCCTTCGCCGTACGTCTTTGTTTACCGACAGAACTTTGAGGTCTACGACGAAGCACCGGACTACGAGCAGAGGACCCACCTTTATGAAGCAGGTCCAGTACGGAACTTCTCCATGAGACTTTCCAACGTGAGGAAGGAGGACGCAGGGATATACTTCTGCAAAACCATCTGGGATCGAAACCATCAGGAGTCTGACAAACTGAAGCTCGTTGTTGGTAAGTCATAAAGAAAACATTCTTTAAGCAAGAGTCTGACAATCACGTGTGTCCAAAAGAAATGATTGTGTTTCACAAAAGAAGGCTTGTGATTGGAAACAGAAGAATAGAGAGTGGACAGATTTGTGGTTTAGAAAAAAAGGACAGTATTGATAGCTTGAGGTCACGTTACATAAAAATGTGTTGTGCATCTTTGTTTATTCTTTGTAAAAGCCTTAAACCTGAAGAGCAGCCTTTCGTCTGACGTCTAACCCATGTCACACATTTACATAATCACTCTCTGTAACTACACTTTGCACTCACTTGTCCTTCATCAGTGACCAATGACGTAACCTCATGCATTTACTGAGCGTGATGTAATTCTTTTGTTTTACGTCCTCGCCTCAGTTACAGTCAGTGAGGGACAAAGATGTGCAGATACGAGGCTGTTCAGAGCAGGAGCTGTGGTGCGTTCACTGACACCAGAGCAACTGCAGTGAGATTTTAGATGAGCGTGAGTCCTCATCAGCTCTATTCTTATGAATTATGCTCAAACATTATGACCTCAGTGAAAATTACATTTAAATTATGGAAAATAATGCATTAGTTTGGTCACTGTTCATTTACAACAATACTGTCATTAAAATTTAAAAATCTCTGTAATCATGCCATAGCTTCAGCTTCAGAGTTTGTACGACAGGCAGCATTAGCACCGTCAGCAATAACCTTTAGGGGAAACATTTTAAAAGCAGTTGTTTGAAAATATTTTTGACTAAATAAATAAATAAAAAAAAATGCAGCTTTTTTTTATGCAGCTTTTCTACTGTGTGTCTTAAATCAGGCACAATCATGACTCGGTACTTTTCCTACACATTGTTCCTGGAGCGTAACGTTCAATGCCAGCTCTGAGTCTGAGGGGAATCTCAACAAGCTTCACAAAGCTACACGACCAGATCAAAAGTCATGGGGCTTAAAAGAGTTTCACACGAGAGTGGAAATGTCAAACAGGAAGAAGAGCTGCTTCAAATTGTGAAATGTGTGCCATTGCTCCAGTCAAGTTGTATATCAAGAGGTTTAGTCATTACTGTCTCTATTCATATTGAAGGACATCAAATTAAAAGGCTTTTCCAACACAATGGGCTGTGATTTAAAAAAAGGCGTTCACACCAGTGACAGTGACGGATGATACAATGAGGTCAAACCTGTCGATGAGGCAACATTTTCCATTTTAGTTTTCTTATCTTGTATCTTTTTGACTTTGTGGCATTAAACATAGTCTTGACTATGTTTATTCAAGACATAGTCATAGTCGGAGTCGTCACAGCAGAGTTTGTTTTAACCAGAGCAAATATCTCAAGTGTGTCGTGTGATTTACAGTGATCTCCAACATAATGGGCTGTGATTATGAAAGTATGCACAGTATTTACTTTTACTTCTACGGTTTTCACCCTGTAACTTTAAACAATAACAAGGTGTGATCCTGTTTCCAGTCATTTGTGACAGAAAAGCTGACAAATACATTGCTCTGTCATTAGTTCGTATCTGTGTTTAGTTTAATCTTGTTCTGGATAAGTCCCCAGGGTTTGATGTAAATTGTCGTTGGGCAATAAGAAAATGTTTCTGACACAAACACATGACCTTCTGCAGGTATGAAAGGTCATTGAGGTTTTAAAGTTCTTTGCAGAGTCATGCCTGTGACTGCATGTGAAGAAGAAGCACAAACAGATTTCCATGGATTTGAAAGAGAAATAAAACAGAATCTCCCAAAGAATGAAAGCAGAATCTGCACTGCATTATTCTCAGGGTCAGCTGCAAACAAAACGTATAAAAAAAAAAAAGAAAAACATAAACAAATAAATTAATTTTAAGATGTTCATACTATTATTTATTTATTTTATTTTATTTATTATTATTATTATTATTATTATTATTATTATTATTATTATTATTTTTAAGAGACCAGTCGTCATTCACTCTAACACCAATTTTCTACAAGCGTCACGAGTATTCTTCAAGGCACTAAAAAGGCACTAAAAAGGCACTAAACTCTTGCTCAGCTCCACAAACTGACTGCACTGGCCGAGTGTAAATGGTATATTTACTTTATCTTCTTCCTTGGATTGTATTGTTTAAGTGATTAGTGCTGATTTAAAAACAACACTTTCTCTGGTTTTGAATCTGATTTATTAGATTTAACTGTAACTGGAATCATGTGCTCTACTCTGTCCTTCAGACAAGGCAGACGTGTTTTCCCTCTGCTCCCTCTGCTCTCTGCTATTCTCTTGTCTCTTGTCGTCATTTTTGGTCATTTTTCTTATTTCTTGGACTTTACTGCCTGCTGGACTCCTAAGAACCGATATGGATATGGATTTAATTACCTGGTCTCTGAGCGCTATTGACACTATTTTTTCACAAAAGAAGGATATTTATATGTTTGGATTCATGATAGCTGGATTCCTCCTTATTGGTCTGGGGAATGCCTTCAACTATCGGAAAATTTGCAAGACAGCTGCCTTCAAATCTACCCCGCCGCTGTCTACTGAAATTAAAAAGTGCTTCCATGACGTGGGTGAAAGTTTGAAAGGGTTACATCAAAGAGTGAAAAGGGCTACATCAAAGAGACGCGCAATCCGAGGAGCTGACCCGAGACCTCTCAGCACGGACTGTGGACATACAGGGATACATCAAGGTTACTCCACGACATGGACTCACGAAACTGACGCTGAGGACCAGAACTGATTGATCACGACAAATTACCGAGGATCAAATAAATAAATTACAAATTTCTGCTGCGGCACAATAACACTAAAAACTGTCTCAAAAGTGGCTCACATTAGCTCTAATTATTTCGTTGTGAATAAATCAGAGCTGTCACTATGTTATTAATTATTAATGATGTTCTTTTTCCTGACAGATGTCATTCCTGAGCCAAAGATGTCGGTGGTTTTGTTGGAGAGTGGAGAGGTGACGCTGAGCTGTCAAGTGAGCGTTTGTTCATTGGAGGCACGTCTCCTGTTCTGGGACGGACAGGACAACGCTCTGGAGGCACACGAACCAAAAAGGAGCCTCGAAACCTCCACTGGATGTTTCACAATGACCCAGAGAGTCACTGCACGGACTTCTGCCAAAAGGTAAAGAGCTGACCTCACTTTTGTTTAATCTCACAGAAACAACAGGGCGGATACAGAAAGTACAATCCCCACAAAACTGAGTAATGTCCACACACTGTAGGATTTAATATGAATGAGACAAGATTAAGTCTTTGAGGAATGAGCCCGGGTCAAGAACAAGCATGTATTGTTTTTCCATTTATTAAAAAAGACACACTGAATTTATTTACGACTTACAACTGAACAATGAAACACTAGAAAATTTGTTTTAGACATGTTTCTTTATCTGAGGTTTGTTGAGGCTGGGGCCCAAACGCCGTTCACAGAGGATTTTATTTAAGATCTCAGAAATATTCTATAAAAATACAGAAAAACATGTTGGAGCTCAAGTGCATTTAATGGACAAATGGCAAAAGTAAAAATACATGATTGTCTGCAGCAAGAAAACAATAAAAAGGAATAACACTAGCTCAGAATAATCACAACAGAGAAAAAAGAAAAACATGACAAAGCCCAATTCAATATGAAATAGTTGATGTTGCAAGTGTTGCCACAGGTTCTCACGACAGACTTTCTTTATAAAACAATACTGTGTAGGATGTCACACAATGAGGATTTAAACTGATGTCAACATTTACAATTTCAAACACATTTCTATGACTAATAACATCATGAAAAACGTGTTTGGATATCATTTTGCCTTCTTTCCAGTTTATTTAAGGTCTTTATGAAAGGTTTTTTAGAGTCCAAAGCCAAAACAGCAGCTCCTTTTAAAGACGTTATCTGTAATTGTTTTTGAGTTTTAATAAAAAGAGGTTTCCATTAAGTTACAATAATAATACTGGCATATGGACAAGTCATATTCTTGGAAAGTCCTGATTTTTCTTTGTTCAAAACTCGAAACAGTGTTAAATGGGTCTGTTATTTTATTTTAACACGTCTCTGTCACAGATAACTGTCTCTGGATAAGAACTGGTCCAAACACACTTTACACAAGTCTCTATCGCTTTAAAACATCTTGAGACAAAAGATAACAGCTGATTTTTATATTCACCAAACCTGCTTTTTATAATGCAACACCTGTACAGCCACTGACAGATACTGTTGTGGAAAAAGATGTTCAAAATGTTTACAGTTTACAAGGAAGATTAAATTACGAGTGTTTAGGGTCCTCGGGTATGAGTCACTAAATACTTTACGTTTTCTTTGTCGAGCGCCGCCTGCAGAGCTGAGTTTGCAGAGATAAACCAGAGCCGAGACACACACCTGCTCATACCAGGTAAAGACACACCTGTATGAGCTTATGCTAACCTAACCCCTGATGACCTGAGTGAGCTAAAAATAAATGTTGATGAACGTGATACAGGAAGCTGGTGTTTCTAACGTTTCATCACTGTTCAGTGTTTAGTTGAACACCCTCTGTGCTAATAATAGTCTGTCAGCTCTGGTAAAAAAAACACGAACATCTATTATAATCTGCTTTTGTTTACTCTTTTCTTTGTTAAACACTTTGTCCTTAAGCCCTCCTGAGCTCAGCCTCCTTTCATTGGTCAAAGGACCCATAAAACATAATAATGTGGCTTTGTTGAAACTTAAACCACACAGTGCTATCATTTTTCAAAACTCGCACTCCTGTGTTTTATGCAAGTTAGTTATGTTATGTTAATAAACACAGTTATCAACCTGTAATTGACTTATTTATGAAGTTATGAGGTCGTTCATGTACGTTCAAGAAAAGTTTTCAAAAAAAGGCATCAGGACGTAGCTTTAAAGGTGAAGGTGTTAAATTGGATGAGGACAAAACATCTTCAAAGCTACATCCAGGTAAACAACTGAAATATGTGGTTTAAAATGACATAATAAATAAAAAAGGCACACATTTGGTTTCTAAGACGGTAAAGTTGATAAAGTAACAGCACTACCTTCACTTCTCCACTCAGCTATTTAAGAAGCTTAGAAATGAAATGTAATCTTTATTTATTCAACATCATTATCTGTAACTCAAAGCCTTATCTTTGTTGCTGTATCTGATAACTGTCCGATAATTCATTTACGTCAGTGGGTTTGTTTGTGTTTCAGCTGAAACTAAAGACTCCTGTGCTGCGTACATGATCTACACTGGACTCGGGACAGCTGCATTCTTCATTATTCTGGCAGTCGTCGTTCGTGTTGTGTTAAAGAAATGCTGTGGATCTGGTAAATTGCCAACACTTATAATCTTGATGTTTTTCTTTTTCAGTTCATCCTCTGAGCCTTGAGTCTGTGTCGTACTAAACTCCCCATGGTCTTTAAACAGATCATTGAGCACTTTTTGATGATATGAACATTCAATGGTTTACTTTTGCACAAGCTGGAAAAATAACTGGAAATTTGGATTAAAATTTCCTCGATTTTTATCTTTTGTTTAGATAAGTTTAGATCTTCTGTTGCATGGTTTAATCCTGCTTTGATCCTTAGTTGAGTCCGTTCTAATTAGTCTGTTTTTAACCTTTCTATTTAGTTTGGCAGAAAAATACCTGGGTGAGTCATTTTAAAAGACCGCCTTCTCAGCTCCTGGTGTTTGTTTTGAATTGTTGCGTCAGCGTGGACTCTGGGTGAAGTTGAATGGAAATCTAAGACATGATTCACTGTCACGCAAAAAAAAAAAAAAAATAAAACATTCAGATAATACCAGGTTTAATCCATTTAAAACTGGTCGAGGACTCGGTTAAACAAATAAAAGCTTGTCTAAACCTGGTTGTAACAAGGCTTTTAGAACTGTTTAAAATCTGCACCCAGCTGTATCCTGGAACTTTAAACTAATTACAGTTGAAGTTAAAGCACCAAAAATCTCTCTAAATCCTTCTGTAATCTGTATAATTCCACTTAAAACCAGTTAAGATCCAGTTGAAACCAATTTAAACGCGTCCCAATCCAGTTTTAGGCATGTTAACAGTTACTCACTTTTTAATGCCAGAGTTTAATAAATCAAAACGCCTCCAAATCCTGGCCCGGTGTCGTAAACATTATTAACATGCAACAAGGGTTTTTATTATTTTACATATTGGATGATATATTGAATTTGCATAAAACAAGCTTAACCTGTAAAATAAAACACCAAAAATATCACCCACTAAAGCTATTGAAGGGTCAAATAAGAGAAGTTATAGTTATATAAGGACTTAAGGTCATGTTCATATTTATTAGCATTAGCATTTATCTGACTTGTAGCAGTGTAAGCAGTGTTAAATGTAAAAATGTATAACTGTGTGAGTTTGTGAGAAGCAATATTAACATTCAGGCCTTACAAGTTAACATCACATAAGTATTTAAAACTCCAGAAAATATAATTAAAATAGAACACAAGGTTGTTTATTTGAATTTGCTTTGTAATTCAAAGTACTACCACTATGACTAACTAACTACTTTTTAATAATATATTTACAGCGAAGAAGAAGAACGTGTCCAGACAATCAACAGAGGAAAGTTCAATCAGCCAGCAGCTTCTGGGACGTCCCAATGAAGTCGCAATCAAAATCCCCGAGATCTATGAGACCCAGAACACTTTGACCCAAGAACCGGACTTGATCAGCTCCACGTCGAGTTCAGTCAGTTCTAAAGCTGACGGAAAAGCCACAAGCCTGAGCTCTCTTTTCGCTGATGCTAATGCTAATGCTAACAGAACAAGTGATGATGCAAAGCTACCGACTTGTGAACTAAGTGAGCCTTTAAACCCAGTCAAATTCAAAATCAAGACAAAGGTTACCAGACAAAATGCTTGCATCAGTGATTGTACTTCACTAGAAAAAAGTCTCTTTTCTTCTTCAGTTGATGCAAACGATACCAATGTAGCTCCAGCTAAAAAGAAGACTATTTATCGTTCACAAAGTGTCTCAGACTCAAAACCTCTGCCTGCTTTTGAAGAAAAAAATCAGCGTCGCCGACATTCTGTTAATTCCGTGTTTTCCCGTTCCCAGAAGTTTGAACATTTACAGGAAGAGCCAGAGCAGGATTCATTTTGAGGTTTTAGAAGAAGTTTTAACCAAACATGAACCACTTGTTGAACAGTTTAACTTTTTAATAATAATTTTCATCTTTAGTTTCACCTTTTTTAAAAAACAAAGTGTTTAACAAAACAAACAAAAACCCAAAAGGGAGACAGACGGGCGTAGAGTTGAACACATGGTCAAGTGCTTGGGGTCAGGCTAAAACTATAAATAGACTATAATATAAAACCTTAATAAATTTAAAAAAAGATTGAAAAACAGCCAACAGGAACCCTAAAAATACCAAATACAAGAAGCTTATTACTTTATCCTTAGTGTTACTTTTTTGTTTTACCAGTTTTACGCTAGTTAGCTTAGCCACTACATTAGCTTTTACTAAAACAAAAACCCCATTTTACTGTGCAATTGTTAATTCCAGTAGCATCCTTTTATTTACTATTAATTTACTTCTGTCCGTTTGACCTGCTCTATTTTATTGTAATGTTAACTGTACTTTTTTTCTTGTTTCGTTAATAGATCTTGATGCACTTTAAAGCTAGCTGGCTTAGCAGCTCTATTAGCTTTCATAACAAACAAACAAACAAACAATAAAATAGCCTTTTAGTCTTAGTTTAACAGTTAACTTATAAATAGAAAGCTTTTTAACATTTTTAATGAATGTGTGCATTCGGCTGATTTTTTTTATTTTATTTAAAAATACTTATTTCAATTTAAATGTAAAAAAATGTTTCTTTGTCAGTGTCTCCCGCTGTTAGCCCTGCAATAACCCTGTGATTGTTTCCAGTTTTAGATTTGAATACGTTTTTTTTTTTATGCACTTAGAAACATAAAAGTATGAGACATGTCTGTTTTTTTTTTTCTATTTCATGTTTCCATGTTTTGTTGCACTTTTTTGTCATATTTTGGAAGATTGTGTTTATCTTTTTTTTTTTTTTTTGTAAATAGAGTTGTAAATATGCTGTAAATGGTTTTTAATGAATTTGTTTATATATACAAAATTCTATATTTATTGTATTGTATATTTACACTTTTTTTACTGTTACATTCTTTAAGAAAAAAAAAACACTTTCACATTAATTCAGTTTGTTTCTTCAAATGAATAACGCCCTCTAGTGGAAAAATCATGATAGTGTGATATTTGTAACAAACAAGTTTAAAAAACTGCAAAACTATACCAACCTGTGACAGGCTTTTTTGCATTTACAGATTTGTTCACTATACCATAATATAACTTTAATATAACTATACCATACCTATACTATTCAGAATATAGACAATTATTGTTCATATTACAGGAGCTCCACCTTGTGACTCAAACAAATATACACACTAAATTAACTAAAAATGTTAAAGGACAATAACTCTGTTTAACTTGGAAAAACAGACATTTAAAAATCCATTAAACAAAGTGAAAACCATAAACTTATACAGGTACAGGCAGCACTGAGGGGGCTAATGACGTACGGGCTCCTTTAAATGGGTTCTGTGGAGCTTTAAATGTATATTTCTTTAAGACAGACAAATGCAAAGAGTGTTTTCTAACATTCCTCTACCAAGCGGAGGAAAATGAATGAATCGTATTTAATGGCATGTGGAGTTTGCAGGTAGTGAGTGCAGATTACAATCCCACACATTACAGCTCTCCTGTTCAGATCATGTGAACAGCTATGGAGACTTGTTAGGACATGCCATTGTCTGTGAACAAACCTAGTCTGAAGATAATTTAACAAACACATGTGTGCTTTTATTTTATAGATACACGTCATCTTTGAAATGTACAATAAAAATGTCCCTGGACCTCTTCTGTTTGGGGTCCTATGCTGTTGTTTGTCTGCTCTCTTGGTGTTAAACTGCAAAGGGAGGGGTTTGTCGGTGGAAATTCAGAGCAGTTGTCATTGAGAGGGTCGACAGGATGCAGCTAACACCGCTCTGTCTTCTGCTGCGTGAGTACAAACTTTTAATAAAACAAAATAATAATCTATCCCTCAAACTATTCCAATGCTTTTCTCTTTAAGTAAATTGTGTTTAAACTCACCTCTGTTTTGATTTATCACTGTGTTACACAATAACTTTCTCAATGTTTTTGTGGTTCAAACTTCACACCTTTTTGCATTTTCTTTCCCTTTTCACTTCCTGTTGCCACCTAAATCTTTTTAAATGTCAGCCTCAGAGAAAGCAGTTTTTAAAATTCAAACTAAAGGATCCTAAAATGATTCAAATATTTGGTTTTAATTTTATAAAGACACTTGAGAAATGTGTCCAGACAAATGCACATGCTTTTGACCAACCCTCATTGTTCTTTTCTTTCTCAGCTATCGTCTGGTTCGTCTGCGTCTTTTCCCCGGCGGCCGGTATTCGGGTTTCTCTGGGTGAGACGGGGTTTAACTTGTACGACTCGGTGTCTCTGAGCTGCGAGGACCACGTGAACTCGACTGATTGGAGGGTAAAGAGAAGTACGAAAAACGGTGGCATCAAGACGTGTTTGTCCGGCTGGGGATCGATCGAACTGGGATCACAGTGCATCCTCAAGAACATCTATCCGTCCGACATCGGGTTGTACTGGTGCGAGTCGGAAGACGGCGTCCAAAGTAACATCCTTAACCTCACGATTATTGGTACGTTTATCTGAAAGTAAGGGTTTTCCTATGAATAAGTCATTTAATCTAATGCTAATAATAATTACAATAGCACTGCTTTAATATTTATAATGAACATAACTTAACACAAACAGGAATATGTGAGACCAGGATTAATACAAACTAAAAACATTATATTGTATATTATATTGTAGCTCGTAAGTCCAATAAACTGTAAACTGTCACTGTTAATCCATTACATTACATAAACAACCCAGAATTTACTACATTTTTATGTGATAAATGTAATTCTGTCCTATCTTTATAAAAAACAGCACTGGGGGCATTTGTTACTGTCTTACGCAAAGCCTAATTATGGCTTAAGTTAAAGTGGCACAACCTGAATCTCTTTTCTTGTCCCTGTCTCAGAGCCACTCTCCCCCAACAGCTGCGTTTCTTTTATTAAATAAATTAAAAGCAGACCATTTTTTCCTCCACAAAATACTACAACATTACATCAAACTGAAGTTTAGAGCTGACCGTAAAACTTTTATCTCCTCCTCGTTAAACATTACGTGATATTTATCCCTGTTTCTCATTCCCTCTCTTTTCTGTCTGTTATTTTTGTGCTGTTTCTTTGTAAAAAGACTGAATATACACTTTCTCTGTTTTATAGGCAGCCGTTACTTCCTTATTGACATCAGTGTCGACCAATTGGAGCCCACCTTTTTCCGTAAGTGAGCTGTGATTGGTCAAAGCCTCCTGTTCAGGACTGAAAATTCTTGATAATTAAGTCTAGATGATGTGTTAAAGTCTTGTTTTTCTGATAATTCTTGTTAAAACATGCTTTTAGGAGATTTTTTAAAAGTTATTATTTGAAAATAAATCAGATACTCTCTGTTTAAAGTTTGATAAAATCCCACTGGGCACAAAATACATCAACCTGCTCTACTTTTAAACACTTTGCAAACCAACAGTTGCTTTGTTTTTCAGAGAACGCTACAAAACCTGTGAATACCACATCAGAGTGCGGCACTGCCACAGGTAAGAGCCCAGTCCGACAGAACAAGTAAAACTTTTAAACTCAGGTTATTTCTCAGAAAGTCTATTGTAAGAGTAAATATCAAAATTCTTTCCAGATTCTTCGGCGCCTTGTTCGTTGTCCGTGTTCCAGATGTTGCGTCACCTCATCGTGGGCGCCCCCTACCTGTTGTCCACGGTGCTGCTGGGGCTCATTTACAGAGACAAGAGGACAGGTGAGATTAGACTAGGCCTGGCTCATACGATAAGATAATAATAATTATAATAATATTATTATATTAATAATAATAATATACTAAGGTGTAGACCAGTCGTGTCAAACTCAACGTGGTCAGGGGCCTCTATAGTCTCTAAGAATCCAATCAGGGGCCGAAGACTGTAACATTTAGAAAGCTTTTATGGAATTTTGCAGAGGTTTCATTTTCTTTTAAGTCTTTAAAATTTTTTTTTTCCTTTAATTGACTTCTTTTATTCAGATTTCATAAACAAATCAAATTAATTTGTTTCAAATCTATTTAAAACTTGTTCAAATCCATCTAAAACCTGTTTAAATCCATTTAAAACCTTTTCAAATCCAACTAAAACCTGTTTAAATCCATTTAAAACCTTTTCAAATCCATCTAAAACCTGTTTAAATCCATTTAAAACCTTTTCAAATCCATCTAAAACCTGTTTAAATCCATTTAAAACCTATTTAAATCCATCTAAAACCTGTTTAAATCCATTTAAAACCTTTTCAAATCCATCTAAAACCTGTTTAAATCCATTTAAAACCTTTTCAAATCCATCTTAAACCTGTTTAAATCCATTTAAAACCTTTTCAAATCCATCTAAAACCTGTTTAAATCCATTTAAAACCTTTTAAATCCATCTAAAACCTGTTTAAATCCATTTAAAACCTTTTCAAATCCAACTAAAACCTGTTTAAATCCATTTAAAACCTTTTCAAATCCATCTTAAACCTGTTTAAATCCATTTAAAACCTTTTCAAATCCAACTAAAACCTGTTTAAATCCATTTAAAACCTTTTCAAATCCATCTAAAACCTGTTTAAATCCATTTAAAACCTGTTCAAATCCATTTAAAACCTTTTCAAATCCAACTAAAACCTGTTTAAATCCATTTAAAACCTTTTCAAATCCATCTAAAACCTGTTTAAATCCATTTAAAACCTTTTCAAATCCAACTGAAACCTGTTTAAATCCATTTAAAACCTTTTCAAATCCATCTAAAACCTGTTTAAATCCATTTAAAACCTGTTCAAATCCATTTAAAACCTTTTCAAATCCATCTTAAACTTGTTTAAATCCATCCTAAACCTTTTCAAATCCATTTAAAACCTTTTCAAATCCATCTTAAACTTGTTTAAATCCATCCTAAACCTTTTCAAATCCATCTAAAACCTTTTCAAATCCATTTAAAACCTTTTCAAATCCATCTAAAACCTGTTTAAATCCATCTAAAACCTGTTCAAATCCATCTAAAACCTAGTACTAAAGGAGAGCCAAACCAAAACCAAACAGTGCAAAGGCATGTGGCCTTGAGTTTGACATGTCTGCTCTGGTCTTTGGAAAAATGTTTGTCTTGTGTTTGTAGCGGTTCAGACCAACACTAAAAGAAGTGGGAGCCATGACGTCATTATGGAAATAGAAGTGTGAGGAGATGTACTTTCAAAGATTTAAAGACTGTGCTAATCATCTGGAAAACCTGGAAAACCTGGAATATCTCAGAGCAGATTCCCGTCAAAGCAGATTCATTAAAAAAGGGGAAAAATAATCACAAAACTGATAACATTGTGATCACAAATGGTTATTATATTTTCCTACAGTTTGTTTTCTTGGTTCCTTTGCACCTGTTTTTGTTTTTGTTGTAAAAGTCTTGAGGATGTGTAACGGCTGACTGGACATAAACTCTTTGTGTGGTTGAACCAAACTCAGAAAGCTGCTGCTTCTAAACCGATGTACACGTCAAACGCTTTATACTGACCTCGTTTCTCTGCTTTTTTACTAAACCTCTGCAGAATTATAGCTCTTCTGCCCACTCTGCACTTTTTACAGAGACACAGGAAGAGATCGATGTAAAAAGTGTGTCTGGACGTTTGATCAGCAGGAAGTTTCCAACCACAACAAAAAAAGGACCCTGACTAGTTTATTACTTTGTTTTAACAGAAAATACAACCTCAGGAGAAACACAGACATGCTTTTGAACAAATGCAAGGTGTGACTGAAAAATACCAGAGGGACATTGCATCAAGATTAAAAAAGTGTATCTCAGTCGTTTAAAAAGTGTGAATTTGTAATGAACAGCGGAAAACAAAACAACACAAAACAACACAAAACAACACAAAACAACACAAAACAACGTAATGGAAAAAGACTTTAATAAAAAAATGTGCAAAATAATATGAAAGGCATGTTAAAGTGTGATAATATGAAAGTTTTAAGGTTATTACCTTTACACTGAACTGTGTGACCTTTAGCCAGCAGAGGGCGCACTCACCTCTACAGACTCTATGTGTTGTTATGTTGTTTGTTTTTAACCCTTGTGTCCAGCTGAGGGCGCTGTGTCAGTGACATAGACATGACTCTATTCTCTGTTAGAACAATATATATTTAGGGTCTTTAACCTTTGAACTCCGCTGCTGTGTTCACTGTGACCTCTGCTTCTGGCCTGGTTCTAAATACTCTGTTGTGTTTGTCCTTAAACTGGTAACTCAGACTCTGCTGTAGTCCTGCTCCTGGCTCAGACTTTGTTCTTATCGTGTTTTATTTGTGTCAGTGTGTGTCAGTGTGTGTGTTCAGAGATTACACTTTCTTCAGTTCAGAACAAAATGATTAAATGAATATTTCCACAGCTCTTTTTATAAAGTTGTAACAGAGACATTTGGAGGCCACTATAAAAAGTATAATCAGTTTATTGTTTATGCATGTGTCAAGTATATTTTAATGCTTTTTGATTTTTAATGAACTGTATGAATGTAAAATACTGTGTTATTTTCTAGTTCCTGTTTGTCTGAGCTTTATTTTCTGTTTGAGTCTTAGGTGTGTTTGGTACTTTCCGCTGAAGTCACCAAACCCAGGCTCTAATGTTCTTTATCAAATCAAATGAGTTAAAAAAACACTCAGAAATAAAGTCTTCACTGAACTTTTCTACAGGAATACTTTATATTAAAAGTTCTGGATAAACATGTGGCGAGGTTGTCTTCAGTGGAACCAGGTCAAAAGGACACTTCTCAGAAACAAAGTGTTGATTACTATTTTCTGGTATTTTGACCGATTTCAACTCAATGAACAGAAACACCAAATACATTTCTCTTTAAAACATTTTTATTGGTAAAAAAAAGCACATCACATTTTTCAAAACAGACTTTGAAACTCTATTAAATCGTCCTGAGTAAACATATTTTTACATCTACAGTACTTTCTAAACACAATGTCTTTGGCAGGATTCCACAGTTTTCCACTCGTTCACATTTAACTCAATCACAGACGTGACATTATTCTGTCACTGAGCTTCTTTTTCAAGTGTTTAAACTAAAACTGAAAGTGCTGGAAGCCCTTAGATTGTGTCTGGAGCAAAAACAAAAGAAAGAACTGAGAGTACTTTAGGTTCAAGTCTCAGTGGAAACACCAGAGAACTTACAAACCCGAACAAAACATCATTTAGAGATATATTTAACAGTTTCATTTACATTTACAGGAGGTTTTTGGTTTAAATCTCAACCAGAACAACACAAGCACCAACCAATAAAGTCTCTCCACAGAGCTTTTTACAAGAAAACCTGAACAATATTCAGTTTTACAATATTACAAAATTACAGAAGACAATGACATAATATTTAGATGTTTATAAAATGAACTGATGTTTTTTTTTTGCACAAACACACAAGATTAAGCACAACATTTATAAAACATGAATTAAAAACTCTTATACAGACACCTCTCCCAGTTACATGTAGTTTAATAAAAGTATTAAAATATTATTAAAATATTAGTATTAAATATAAATGTTTAAAGATATATACAAATAAGATACAAAGGAAGTGTTGGTGACATTAAATGTACTCTGTTTAATGAACAAACATCACATGGAGCTTTAGGTTTGTTCATTCAAGAGCTGCTGTTGTTTCTGTAGAGTTTGGCTCAGTTTTAAAACTTTAACTAGTGTTTGTTCTTGTACCATTTTATTATAAAAGAAAACATGTTCAAAGACAATGTTCCACAGAAATATATAAAAATAAAGTAAATACATAGATTTACAAGAAGAAGAAGTTTGTTAGTTTTTCAAAGTCCAGTCAGGAGCAGCTTGAGTCTGTGACTAGTGTCTGTGTTTAGTTCAGAGCAGATAAATGCAGTGGTTTTAATTCATGTTCAGACACAAAATGTCACGTTGTCTTTCTCAGTGATTTCATAATTCATCTCAAACTGGAAACATAAGAACATTACTTTTAGGTTTTAACATTTCTTGTTTAAAAGTTCCAAAAGTTAAATCCATTGACAAATATAAAATGGTTTAAAAAGGAAACAGTAGAGGTCAAAGTGGAAATAAAACAGTAATAAATCATTTTAAATATGTGTTTTTATAATTGTTCAATTACTGTTTTCTCAATTAAAAATTAAAAATCCTTTTATCTAAAGATACTAGTTGTTAATGTGGACTTTTAACTTTAAAGGTCCTCTGTTGAGCTCATTTCTTGCTAAATCCTTTTCATATTTGAGCCTCAGGTCAAAGACACACAGGTACAAACTGGTGCAGTCCAGATCTCAGTGGATGTGTCAATAGGGCTTTAGAGGCTCCCCCCCCCCTCACTGTGTAACAGGACGCCTCAGAGAATACCAGTCTGCTTCAGCTCAATGTGGCTTTGGGAGTTGGTCCAGCTTCATTTAAACCAGAAAAGATCAACAGAGGAACTTTAAACAGGTTTTTTTTTATAAAACTCATTCTTCTGACATCACATCATTGATATTATTGAGAGGCACTTCCTCATGAACAGGTTGAACTTCCTCATGAACAGGTGGTTGTTGCTGATTGGTCGGCTGGTCTGCAGGCAAATTATTGAGAGGCACTTCCTCAGTGGAAGGATTTCTCAGACGATAATTCTCAGAAGAAAGATAAACATTTTGTCGAAGAACTGTGGACAAAATGTATTTGGTCAGAAGTAAATAAACATGTTTTAAAGATGAATAAATATCTCAAATTAACCTGGACCAGTTTTTATTTATTTAAAGAAGCAGGATTTTCCCCCATTTTGTCTTTTTTGGTGAAATTCCATGATCCTTAAAATTAAACAAGTCATTTAAATAAAACACATTAAAATAACAACACACTGTTAGGAGTAAAGCATTAATATGTGATTAATGAAGTCATGAATAAACATTTTAGACTCTGTATTTCACTAAACATGAGGTTATTATTCAAAACTAAAACATTCAAACCACTGTTTATAACTTATTGTTACAAGTAACTGAACTATTGTTTAATATTGTGTAGTTTTTATAATAAATGATCAAAAATACTGAAGTGAGGCCCAAACACTTTTAAGATTTACTGAGCTCTGTTAAAGAAGGATGTGGTTTAAAAAGGTATAAAGAGTAAAATGTTGAATGAAAACAGTAACAATGTGGTGAAGCAGTCACATGAAATGATGGCATTAGTCTGTAACTGGAGTTTTAGAATGGATGTAAAAGTCTGATTGGAGAGTTTCTCTTAATCAGACCCAGATAAAGCTGTTCTGTCGACTATTGCAGCTTGTTTACAGCTTCCAGGGAAACAGAGAGAGGCCCGAGAGCGAGTGCCTCCAGAATAAACTGAATGTCTGAGAAGATTCAACACGTTTCAAAAACCAGTTACTGCTGCATGTAAACGGTGTTGTGGGACTGGAGCTGGACTCACTGGAAACAGGTTTGTGGCAGATGGATAAATAAAGGATCTATTCTCAAAGAACATAAACTCAAAAGTGGCTCACCTCGTCTGTATTTTTTATAGAAAACTATTGCAGAGATGATGATGATGATGATGATGATGATGATGATGAAGCAACCGAGAACTATCGCAGCAATGTCACCAGCACAAAAGACTTTCCTCTCGCATTCTAGAAGAAACAAGGTCAACAAACAAAGTCAAGAAAAAGAAGTGTACGTTTATTTTTTTTACTTCAGGAGCTGTTATAGGTTTGATTTGTTAAACTAAACTTAAACAATACTTTTGTCGATAGATCTTCGATCATTACAAGAATGTTCTATCCAACATATTGGTGAGAAAAAAAAAGAGACAAACTATTGGAAATCATTTAAGTCTTTAATCCTACATTTATTGAGCTTTAATTCACAAAATGATTAAATTAATTTCCAGATTTATGTAACTGTCAGCTCTGGGCTTTTCGAGGCCTGTAGGTTTATAAAAGTGAAATAAAGAGATTCTTACCGTTCTTATCCTTATTCTCAGGCTCCGCTGCAAAAGAAAAATAAACATGAGTTTTATGAAAAGCTTCACACACTGTCAGTAAAATACATTTGTTAACATTCTTAAAACTTCTTAAAAATAAATTTGTATTAAGCCTGTTTTATGAATATTAATAGAGTTAAACTGTTGAAATACATTAAAGTCTTTTATCCTACATTTATTGTCTATAATTCACAGAACATGATTAAATCCATCTCCAGGTAAATGTTGATAAGAGCTCTGGGCTTTAGAGACTCCAGAGTCACTAAAGCAGCAGGTGTGTGAAGTTTTCAAGGCCTGTAGGTTTATTATTAAAGTGAAATAAAGACATTTGAACATGATGGATTGTAATATTTCCTGGTCTGAAGTGGTCACTACAGTTCTCTTCTGAGTTACTGTAGGATACACTTCTCGATGGAAACTTTAAAAACGATATACCGTATTTTTCGCACCATAAGATGCACTTTTTCTTCACCAAATAGTGGGAGGAAAAGTGCCTGCGTCTTATGGTCCGTAGGCACTTTTTTTATGGTCTGCAGGCTGCCGCTCTGCAACATAAGACGAGTTGCAGAGCGGCAGCGGGACCTTCCGTGTCCCTGGAAACTGCATCATCCCTCCCCCTCCCCGTGTCCAGGCTTCTCAGTAGCTGAGCTTGTGTTATTTTTATCTCACTGAAGAAAATCTCCAAAATTAATCTTCAGCAGTTTTCATTTATTTATCTTACCTTTTTGTTCTTCTTTAATCCCAGGATCCTCTGGACGACAAAGAAAAAGAAACATGAGTTTCATAAAAAGCTCCACACACTGTCAGTAAAATAGATCTGTTCAAACAGCTGTGTAGTTCTTACCAATAATAAGTGTAACGTCGTCTTTTCTGACTTGACCCTCCAGCCTGGGTACCCAGCAGGTGTAAGTCCCTTCATCTTCTTTGGTCACTTTGAAGAGTTTTAGTGAAATGTTTCCATGTTTCATTTCTTGATGGAAAAGCTCAGTGCGATCTTTGAACCAAGGGTCTTGTTCTTCTGGAAAGTCATGGCCTCTTCTACTCAAGTGCACAGTTTCTGAACCTCGTGTCCATTCCACTAACAGTGTGGACACATCGACTGGAGGCTCGAGATGACAAGGTAAAATGACATCACTGCCTCTTTCTGCTGTAATTGTATCATTTGAAGCCTTCACAATGGATTCTGGAGGAAAAAGAAAAAAAAAAAAAAGAAATATTTCTGAGTGCACAAACTTTAGACCAAAACAAACAAACACCAAAACAAAGGCAGGAATAAAACTGACCTGAGATAAGAGTTTAAAGAATAGAAGTAGGTCTATTATAAATGTGAACGCTAACATTTAAGGCACAATAAACAAACTGTTCCATGGACCGACTGAATTCAGACTGATACTAATACATTAGATTAAACTGAGGTTTAGAGCTGAGTGTAAACATTTAACTCTGACTTCAGTGTCAGAACGATAATTATCTCCTCCTCGTTAAACATCGTGTCATTGAATCAACAGCATTTATCTCTGTTTCACGTTGCTTCTGTTTTATTAATTTAGATTTTTTTAATTTAGATCTGAGTTAAAGTGGTGAGTGATGAGTTGAAACTAGAGTTGGGGCGACAGTGGCTCAGTGGTAGAGCGGTTGTCCTTCAACTAGAAGGTAGGTGGTTCGAGTCCCGCTCTCTCCCACAGTTTATACTGTCGTTGTGTTCTTGGGCAAGACACTTAACCCTCCTTGGCTCCAGTGGTGTCAGCTGTAACACTGGTGAATGGAACCTTAATGTAAGTCGCTTTAAAATAAAAGTGTTAACTAAATGTTAAAAATGTAAGTCATTTTGGATAAAAACACCTGCTAAATGACTAAATGTAAAAATGTCAGGTCAAGTTGATGATTTGTTGAATTGTTATACTTCGGGTGTTTTAAATGTTATGGACACCATTGCTCCTGTTAAGGTTAAAGTGATCAGGACGAGGCAGAAGGCTTCATGGAGCAATGCTCACTCTGTCAGGGCACAGAAAAGGGAATGAAGAAAAGTCGAAAGAAAATGTGTAAAATAAAACTCTTAATTCATTATGAGGCATACAAAGAAAATGTACATGTTTTCAATCAAACTTTGCAAAAAACAAAGAGAAATATTTTCCTCAGAGATCATGAACAGCAGTAACAACTCTGTCCTGTTTGCTGCAGTGAACAGATTAACAAACCTCCAGCTCGAGTTCCTCCAGAAATACTTTCCACTAAATGAAAAGAGTTTGTTTTTCATCGACAAGGTTTGAGTCATTAAACCTGCTCCAGTCACAGAACATAAAACACACACAGTAGTCGGAACAGACTTTCTCTCTCTTTCATTTTGACAGAAAGTACAATTAAGGGTAGGTCTTGTTTGGGTCATGGCCCTCTTCATAGCAACAATATCAAAGTCATCCATGTTTTGTCAGAGGCAGCTTTTGTTCGTCAGAAGGAGCTGATCTAAACTCTGAGTCAGTTATTGAAGGAGCTCACTCTGGACTAGAACTGGATTTGGAGAGACTTTATTGTTGTTGAAAGTGAAAGTGTAGAGTATTAACTCATTCAAACAAAATCTTAATTTATTTATTTGGCCTACACTATCTTGACCTCTTACATTTTTTGTAAATCTGGGAAAATTAACATTTGTTGTTTATTAGAGTAAGTCTGAGTTTAAATGACACTGACACAAAGAACAGCTGTAAAAGAACTGTAAGCATCAGAAAGATAAATGAAAGTGAACAAAAATCTAATGGACTTATTAAAACTGAAATTATCTTATATTTACAATGTTTTTTATCTGTTTAAAGTTTTTCTGTGAATGAGGAAATAAACCGTGTTGAGCAGGTTTTATTGTTCTGTTTTTACAATCCTAGTTCCATAAATCATACTGACATCATATTTAGCCTGATCCTGGGCTAATTATATTAACATGAAACATTATGAGAAGTTTTGTTTTTAAAATATACACGTCTTTCCATAAAAACTGTCACAAACACCTTTCCCACAAACTCACATTAAACACTGACGTATTTTTATCTGAACTTTAGCCTCTGGTTTAAGTGCGTTGATATTAAAAACCCGAAGAAATGACAAAGGTGTTTACAGGAAGTGCAGCTCGTCAATAAAAGCGAATAATAAAGATTAAATCTTACCCTGTTCGTTGGTTTGGCTGAAGAGTGTTTTCACAAAGAAGAAAAGGAGTAGTATCCTCAATTTTAACTGCGCCATTGAGACGTTCACACGATTAAAGACTCGAGAGAAGCCTGCCGTGTTAATACTTTTACTTTCGTTTTTTTTTTACAGGAAGCCCATATAAGTACAATGTCAGGTACTGAATATGTAACCTATTACGTTCTCAAAGGCATCAAATTAACAATCTATCTTTCTTTATTACAGAATCAAAAAGGATCCATATAAAAAACATGGACAACAACAAACAACAAGAGAATCATCTAGATTTCATATAAGCACTTTCTCCAGAGCCTCCAGAGTTCAGAGTTGAACCTGACACTGCTCTTCTCTAAAACCAACATCAGTTCTTTTTTAGAGACCTCAAGTCATTTTTTATTTATTTTATTTATTTTTATACTTTTATTTAACCAGGAAAGTTCCATTGAGATTAAAAACCTCTTCTTCAAGGGAGTCCTGGCCAAGAGGCAACAACATTAAGGACTAGTTTTAACTGAAGTAGTGAATGCTGGACAGAAACAAAAGCTTTCTGCAGGGTTTCAATGGCCTGAGCAAGGAATGATCCAAAGCAGTAAATAATTGTATCATCAGCATAAAAATGCATATTAGCATCAGAAACATTTTGACCCAAATCATTGATATACAAGATAAACAGGCACGTGCACACATAGACATCAAAGGGGGCTTGAGCACCTGCCCTTTTTATTCCTAGAGAGAAAGTGCCCTTTTTTCTGGGGTGCTTTTTTTTTTTTTTTTCAATAATATATATATTCCTGTTTGCACAGCTTCCCTGTCAAACAAATATATTTATTGAAGAATAGTATATCTAAATATCAGTGCAGGAGTTCTGAAGCGCTAATTAACCCCCCCCCCCCCCCTCCCTTCCCCCTTTGCGCACATCAGCACACATCAGATACACAGACACACACCTGCAGGCAGCAGCAGCCCCTCCCAGCAGTGTTTTTCTTGGTTTGTGCTGAGGTGAGTGGAGCTGGCGATGAACAAAAGATTAAAATACAAGTGCCTCGAATAAAGCTCGAATTTACTGCTGATTAGCCAAAGGCAAATATAACTTAGTTAACCTGTGTTTTGCTAGCATGCATGCCTCATGAGCTACTAGACTAGAGCTGTGTAAGGGATAATCGCTATACATTATCCTCCTGTTTATTACATGGCTACCTACCAAATAAATAAATAATTTGACACAAAATATTAAAATGGAGTTTATTGATTTAAACCCGATTGTATTGCTTCCGCTAAAGAAAATAGTACGCTCCGTCTCTACGGTTAGAATCCTGTGAGTCCATAGCAACGCTCTGTTTTTCATGGCAACGGTCTGTTATACTCAAGCCTCTCCCATGGTACCTCTTAAATGGTCGTCGTGTAAGGGCGCCGCCATACGGTGATTTTACAGCAAAATACAGCGATATACCTCCGTCCACCAGAGGGCAGGCTCCAAAAGCGGAAATATAAGGAGAAACCCAATGGCGACTTTACAAGTGTAAAACTCATGTTTACAGCCTGGTACAAAAGATGGCTCCGGTCTCTAGAGCTAAGTTTTTACTACATGACAACTCTGGGGGGGGTGAATTTTTGAAAATTATGTTGGTTTATGCTATCTAAAAACTATTGTTTTACTATGGAGTAAAACCCGAAAAGCCCGGATGTAACGGCCATTTTATTGCCCATTCGTAATGACAATATTGGTGAATAGGGGAATAATGGGCGGATATCATCCATAATTATACTATCTATGGTTATACTCCGCACAGCGGTCTGTTTTCAAGAAATAACAGACCGCATTCTACATTGGAGATCAACCAAGCCATGTAATAAAATAAGTTAATAAAATAAGAACGTCCCCAGTTAGTTAATGACTTACATCAAGAGTCTTTCCCCATGACATTTAGAAATCTCATTTGGTGAATCTAGAAGAAATCTACAGATGCAAACAGATGGAGGATAGGCTACACTCTAAAAAATGTAGTAAATCTGAGTAACTGCATCTGTACATTAATAAATAAAACTGAGTAGAAATAAGTTAACATTAAACATTAAAAACTTGTTTTTTATTTTCCTCTATAACTCAGATGCTGAAAGTGTTAGACCTGACCTCTGTTAAAGACACTGAGAGACTACAGAGGACAGGATATCTTTCCAACACTGATGGAAATGATAAGAACTTATGCAACAATTCCAGTGTCAACAGCAACAGTGGAGAGGTCATTTTCCAAGCTCAAACTGGTTAAAGACACACTCAGAAGCCTATGCACCGAAGAAAGGCTTTCTGATCTCCTCCTCCTGGCTATTGAGAAAGACATTCCTGTAAACCACAGTGAAGTAATGAACATCTACAGGGACATGGCCCCCAGAAGGTTGCCGCTGTAAGGGAGGAAGGAGAGACAACCAGGGAATGGAAGTATCAGATTTTATTTTGAAGTAGAAGACCCTTTTTTGTAAGAATTTTATTAAGTTGCTGTATTTTTGTATTTTTCAATCATTTTTGCAGTGATTTTTCAGTAAAGTTAACAAAATAGCAGCAACAACCCTCTTCAGTTTAGAGTGAATATTTGTGTTGATTTAAAAGTGTTATGTGTTCTGATAACACCAAAATAATTAAAATGATGTAGTGCCTTGTGCAAAAAAATAAACAAATTATTAGTAAAACACACCCCTTTGCTTGATGCAGTTATTTTGGTTATTCTAAATATATACTTGAAACTAGTAGCATAGAAAATGTTTTCAAAACATGCACATTGTGGGATGGTTTCCTTTGCTGCTCTATAAAACTAGTGAATACTAAGGAGACCATGGTTTCTGTGTGAACTGATTATTTTGTAGACATCTTTTGAAAATTAGAGTTTGAGGAAGATAAAATTAATTAACTTTTTTAATAATATTTTTAGAGGAGCACGTGGCAGAGTGGTTAGCACTCCTGCCTCACAGCAAGAAGGTCGTGAGTTCAAAACCCAACCGACTCAAACATTCTCGTCCGACTCCGGTCTTTCTGTGAGGAGTCTGCATGTCCTCCACGTGTTACCGTGGGTTCTCTCCGGGTACTCCGGCTTCCTCCCACTGTCCAAAGACATGCATGTACAGGTTAATTGGCAAATCTAAAGTGTCCCTAGTGAATAAATGTGAGAGTAAATTGTTGTCTGTCACTGTCTATGTCTAAATGTTATCCCTGCGACTAACTGGCCACTGTCCAGGATGAACCCCGCCTCAGGCCCAAAGCTGCTGGGATAGGCTCCAGTCACCCACGACCCCTAACGGGACTAAGTGGTAGAAAATGAATGAATAAATTATTTTTTTTAAAAGGAAGTCAGTGTTGCATTAATATATATACTTTTTTGTTTTTAAAAAAAGACAAAAAATACGTAAGTATGAGAAGTGCCCTTTATTTCACTTGAGCCCCTGCCCCTCAAAATGTCTGTGCACGTCCCTGAAGATAAATATGAAGATGAACCCTGTGGCACCCCCTTAAAACAATTCAAGACTTCACTTCTATCACAAACTGGGACAGAATCTTTAAAAAACAAATGTAGGAAGAACCTGAGATATTTTATTCACAGAAAGAGACTTAAATATACTTTCCAAAGTTTATGTGGATCATTGATGTTTCAGTGGTAACAGACAAAAGTATTCAGATTTGGCCTTTTTGTTCAGAGAAGTGTATTTATTCCTAAGCTGTTTAAAAATAGACCAATCAATGGAAGAATCTGTTTTTCTTGCCTCGGCCCATGCTCTGTTACGCTCATGTATGATATCTGTCAGTTCTTGTGAAAACCAGGAATTTTCTCAGCCTTTCACTCTGCATTTCCTTAAAGGTACAGGTTTACATTTACATTTATTCATTTAGCTGACGCTTTTATCCAAAGCAACTTACATTGTTCTAATGTAATTACCAGTGTTACAGCCACTGGAGGCAAGGTGGGTTAAGTGTCTTGCCCAAGGACACAACGACAGTATGAACTGTGGGGAGAGTGGGAATCGAACCGCCTACCTTCCGGTGTCCATCTTTGGAAGTAAACTACGCACATTAAGATGAACATATCTGAGACCAGACAAAGATTTAAAATCAGAGGGAGTCTGGGGCCACTGCCGCTCAGGGCCAGGGTTTGGTTGCACATTTCCAGACAAAAGTAAAAGTAAGATGATCAACAATCTTTGTTTCACATTTGATTCTGACTCGGTTCTTTGATACGTGGATTTCCTTGTGAAAGTGAACTAATTATACAAAGCAAAAATGCATTGAAGTTTATGTCAAGATCCAATTGAATCGGTAATTGCTCTGGTTTTATAAAAAGTATAGAGCAAGTGCCTCTGCAACATTTTTCAAATTAGGGTGACTGCTCTCCCCCAATGTGTCCAGGAACAGTTGCTCACTCCAGGATCCCAAATGCACAAAAGACACATAGGAATAGTAAATAAGGCCATTTTCCTAAACTTTTGGCACTAACAAAAGTGAATAGCACAGACCTCAGTATGGGATACTCAGATACTCCAGGCTGATTAGCTGCAAGAAGCTGAAGCAGGCTCAGGCTGCAGCGGCTAAAGCTCAGGCACAGGCCTGTTAGCCCTAGGGGATGTAATTTTTCAATTTCAGAAAGAAAATGTTATAAAATCCTTCAAAAACCTTTAAAAACATCAAAACAGAGACTAACACCTAACAAACAAAGGACATGCTGCCATCTTGGATTCAATCAGCGTGATCCACACGGAGGTTCTGAACAAAAGCTGACTGACACTTGTTCACCGAGAGACTTTTAGTAAAAGTCACAGTGCATCATTGAATGCAACCTGCTACTAAATGTAGCTTTACTGTAACTGCCTCACACGTGGGCAGGTACAGTGGAGGGCAACAGGCTTTAAACAAAACTATTTAGACATCATCAGTCCACATGCTAAATGTACGAGCTAGCATGTTAGCTTGTGCTCACAGTTTACAATAGTGTCTCTGAATGTCCTTATCGTCACAGAGGTCACTTCTGATGATGTGACCGAGATATTTGACCTTATTTACCACAGACACCTCCTGCATCCATAAAATCTGTGTCACGAGTCTAACGCTGAGAAACATTTTACAAAAAGAAAAGTCTGAAAGAGGAGGTTTTACTGGAGCCTTACAGTTTTTCTCAGTCACTTTGGCTCAGTTCCTAAAACATTTAACCAAGAACACAAACAGTGACCAATGTTTAGAGCCAACATTAAGACTAATAACACTCAGCCCGGTCACAGAGAATATTATCCATCCTGTTCTAAGACCTGTCAGATTAGAGCAGAGAGAGGCAGAGGGCAGAGGTCACAGGTCAGACTCATGTCCACAGTATAAAATGTAAAATAATATCTATAATAATGTCTGTTTTCAGGAGTATCCCTTAAAGTGACATGCTCATGACCCTCATCACCAAAATGTGGTCCTTGATGAACACGTCTGCAGCTGGTGTCTTTCACATTGGTTTACAGTACCTACCTTTGTCACAAGGTGGTGCTCTGAGGTCACAGTTAGTTGATTAACATGTCCGTTTATGCTATCTGAAAACTTTTGTTTTTCTATGCAGAACATTTTTTTTTGTATTTTTTTTTTTTGTATAGCCCAATATCACAACAACAGTCGCCTCAAAGGGCTTAACAGACTGCACTAGACAACATCCCCTGTCCTTAGACCCTCCATCAGGGTCAGAGGAAAAACTCCAAAAAACCCAGCCGGGAAAAAAAAGATAAACCTCAGGGAGAACCACAGAAGGAGGGATCCACTCCCAGGACGGACAGGCCGTGCAGGAATGTGTCCAGGACAGTTGAAAAATACATAGAAATACACAAACATTTTCACAAATAAAAACATTTATATTGGCCGTGTCCAGTGTCCACTCTGAGTGTGTGTAAGGATGGATAGGACCGCAGCCAACATCAAGGTAGATGACAGATGGGGTGTGGGGGTACACATCCCCCAGCAGGTCAGAGGTTTGCGTCCACCCTAGAAGGGAGTAGAAAAGAAAAAAAGTGCTAAATACTACTGCTCGCTCACCGCACTTTCACCGTGAGCCCAGTCCATAAAAAGGGGGCCCTATAAAAAAATTAAGCCAGGACAGGAGTAATGTGATCAAACTTCCTGGTCTTTGTTAAAAGTCTGGCGGCTGTATTTTGGACCATTTGTAGTCTGTGAGTACTTTTCCTCGGCAGTCCAGAGAATAACGCATTGCAGTAGTCCAGCCTGGATGTGACAAATGCATGAATGAGAATTTCAGCATCAGCTAAAGAGAGGCAGGAGCGAATTTTTGAGGTATTCCTCAAGTGAAAAAAGCCTAGTTTAGTGACTTCACTAATGTGCTGCTGCAGAGATAGTGTGGAGTCAAAAATGACACCAAGGTTCCTCACAGTGATCGGTCCCGTGTGAAATGTTATGTTCAGTGATTTAAGAGAGACAAATTTGTGTTGGTGCTGTTTATCTTCAATATAGATTTATTAATTAAACTTTACAATAGAGAAACGTTTTGTGAATTTTTGCCAGTCAAGATGGCGGCTGCAACAAAAAAGGCAAAAAATCCCTTCTAGTTACAGTAATACGTGAGAAGAAGTTGTGGTGGTGGGGCCCAAAGTCCTGGCAGTGTCCCGGGCTGTGACAGGACAGTTTATACCTGCCCCATTTAAAAGTGTCCTGATGTGTCTAAACAGTTCAACATGAGCACGTTTATTAATAAACTTTAATTCAGCTCCGACTCAGAGCCATACCTCTGTTTGTCTCTCTGGCCCCTCCCCTTTTCTTTCACAGCACCTCAGACCTGTCAGTGCAGGAGTCTTTCCAATCATTAAGTTATATTAAAGTCTATATATAACAAAACCTCTGCACTGTTTCAGCAGACGTGATGTAATGTGTGTGTTCATTTATCTGGTTCTGATTTCCTGATTGGCTTCCATAACTAAACTAAGCAAAGCTAACGCAAAGATGAAAATGAATCCTGCGAACACAAGTAACAAGCCTCCAGTGCACTCAAAACACTGACAGACTCGTGTAAGAGAAAGGTTTTATCAAGTGCCTGTTTCTTACCTTTGAGTCTTTGAGTCATACTAAAGTATGTTTTGTCAGTAGGCTATATACCAGAACTGAATGTGTGAGTAAGGATATTTTCTTTTATATTATTTATGAAACAAGAAGATAATAATACTAATGTTTTGTTATTTTGTTATTTGTGCAGTCATGGCTGTTGCACTGGGTATGTTCTGACGTTAGATGTTAGTTTTTTAAATATGCTTTGACAATGTTTTCACTTTCATTTTGTATTTCATATTTTTATAGCCTGGAAAATTAATTAGGGTCTTGCTGTTAATGTCAACTAATGTTAAATGTATTGTTCTGCTGACAAACAAGGGTCAAAGAATTCAAAGCTCTACCATGTTCAATGATTACAGCTACAGCCCTCAGCTGTAGAGCACAGTTTTGGGAAATTGTCTCCAGGGGACTTCCAAGAGGACACATGGCCCTTCGGTCCTGGAGTTGTACCCACACCTGCAGCTGAACTGGCTCAGACACAGGTCTGCAGTGGACAGGTGTGTCAGCCACCTGCCCACAGTCCCATCTCTCACAGGAACCATAATGTTTAGGGAACATGCAGCAAGGGAGAGGTTGAGCCTGTTTTGTTTTGTAAATGGCTACAGACATAGCTTACCACCACCAGTGTGTGACTGTGGAGTGAATCTAATCCATTATTATTAATTGTTATTCATGTCCGCCTGTCTAAGTGTTATTTATAAACTGATGTTGTGTGAAATAAAGTTTTTTTCTCTAGCTAGTCGGTACATCTTAGCCCACAGTCAGCTTCGCTGACCAATGAAATCATATCATAACCGTTATAACATAACTCTGTTATGCCAGCTCTAGAATCAGACAGTTACCGGCGATAAAGCATGCTACAAATACTCTGATCAGAGAGCGAGAGAGACAAGAGGCAACACGCTGGTTCCTTGGTTCAGTCAGTTCTTTCTCTCAAAGCTTTATTTTTAGAATAACACATTTATATACAGTGGCAGTGTGACAAACATTAGCTATACGTCAGAAAGTTCTGTAGTTAATGGTGCACCTACCAATCACAGAATATATTGTTTTTTTAAACTGTTTTTTTGTGCTTCATGCAGCTGTTTTTCACTGCGTTTTTATTTATTAATAAAAAATTTTTACTGAAATTGGCAAAATTAATTTAACTATTTTTCTTTTACCTTTGAATGTCGAAATTGTATTAGTTTCCATTCATCAACATGAGCTTTTATTTGATCTAATTTTGTTTAATGTTTTACAGTTGAGAAAGAAAATACTTTTTTTTCACATAATACACACATAACAAACACATAAAAAAGACTGAAGCAAAGAGAAAGTGCAATAACAGAAGTCAACATTGAACCAACAGAAAGTATTATCTTTTAAACAGTCATTTAGTCTGGATCAAGTCATGTTTCACATCGGTTCATTCTTCTGAGAGACCGACGGTCAGAGTCTTGTTAACCTTTGGCTCGAGCTGCAAGTCAAGTCAAGTCAAGTTAAACATGTAAATTATTAATGAATAAGTATTTATAAAGTATATTCAGCCCTGTTTCCACTGAAAAGTACAGCAGGTTTTAAAAGACTAGTTCTTTTTAACTCCAACAAATGTCAACAAAGTTTCAAAAATTCAAATATAATTCAACAAAAATTCAAATTGTTCTAAGCCTCCAACAATAATTATAACTCCAACCTCTGATTTTATATAGATAATGTTTTTTCCCCACAATGCAGATTTTCTTCCCCAAATCACTACTTTTTGTTTTAAGGTATATTCCCTTGTACTTACTTATGCTGTTTTCTGTCGTGTGTCGAGTCTCAGTAGAAATAGTGGATAAAACATGTCGCTATAGCTTTAAGAAACGTGACTTTTAATCCCACCGATTAAACATTTAAACAAATTCTGGTTGGAAAATCCTGAAGGATTTCCACAGGTGACAAAAATGAGTGTTTAATGCCTGAGACTCATGAACTAACTGGTTTTGAGCCATGTCCGTCTTGAGTTTCCCGTGTGAGAAAACGACTTTTTCAGAAGCAAACCAAATGAAGGCAGAGAGAACTGCACTTCTCTGCTCTGGTCACACTTAAAGCTACACCTGACATAGACCTGTTTTTAATGTCGACTGTACCTTCTTGTTGGAAACAGGGCTCAATAAAATGAAAAGAATTACCCTGAGCCCACTTGCGGTAAATGGAGATGGCGATGAAGAGGATGATGGTGTAGAGGATGAAGAGCAGGACAAAGCCCAGCAGTCGAGGCAGAGTTATTTTCTTTGGATTATGACGATGAGAGGGCGTGGCCTCAGGCTGAGGGCTGTCTGTCAATCACAACAGCAGTAGATGGTAAATCAAAACCAGTTCAAATACAGCTTAAACTAAAACCAGTTTAAATCCAACTAAAACTGGTTTAAAACCAAAAAAAAAAAATGTTCAAATCCAACAAAAACTAGTTCCAATCCAACTAAAACCAGTTTAAAGCCAACTAAAAATTGTTTAAATCCAACTAAAACCGGTTCAAATCCAACTAAAATCTGTTCAAATCCAACTAAAACATGTCAAAATCCAACTAAAACATGTTTAAATCCAACTAAAACCTGTTCCAATCCAACTAAAAGTAGTTCCAGTCCAACTAAAACCAGTTTAAAGCCAACTAAAAACAGTTGAAATCCAACTAAAACTGGTTTAAATCCAAATAAGACTTGTTCAAATCCAACTAAAACATGTCAAAATCCAACTAATACATGTTTAAATCCAACTAAAACCGGTTTAAATCCAAATAAAACTTGTTCAAATCCAACTAAAACCGACTCATATCCAAAAAAAACCTGTTCCAATCCAACTTAAACTAGTTCCAATCCAACTAAAACCAGTTCAAATCCAACTCAAACTTGTTCAAGTCCAACAAAAAACAGGCCAAATCCAACTAAAACCGATTCAAATACAACTAAAAACAGTTCAAATTGAACTAAAACTTGTTCAAGTTCAACTAAATCCTGTTCAGATCCAACTAAAACTTGTTTAAATCCAAACTATGCTTGTTAAAATCCAACTAAAACCAGTTCAAATCCAACTAAAACCCTTTCAAATCACACTTAAACCAGTCCAGATCCAACTAAAATTGGTTTGAATCCAAATAAAGCTTGTTCAAATACAACTAAAACCAGTTCAAATACAACTAAAAACATTTTAAGTCCAACTAAAACCTGTTCCAATTCAAATCCAACTAAAATGTATTGTAATAAAGAGTTGTTACCTTTTACGACCAGGCTGCTCTCCAGCGACTGCTCTGCTGACGGATGTTCACATTTGTAGCGACCCTCGTCGGACTTGGACACTGAAGAAATGACCATTTTTCCGTCAGGGTAATTCCCGATAAAACTGCCGTCTTTGAAGAATTTGGTAGAAAAGTTTGACTTCGCTTTGCGTTCGTATTTTGTTTTATAGGAACAATTTAGGGTCACCATATCCCCCTCTGTCACAGGAAGTGCTGGGCTCTCCAGGATCACAAACTTTTCTGGAAAAAAGAATGTAATGGGTTGATGTAGTAAACGTTTATCTTAAAACCCAAAGATTATAAGTTTGAATTGAGCCATGTCTCGGAAAAGTTGGTCCTAACTTTAGACACGAGGATCGAAGAAAGTTTTTTAAAGAGACATTGGTGGCCTGACCTTGAGCTGCAGCTCGAATCTCATTAGATTTAGTGTGAGTTTACAAACTCATGAAACTCAATCTTGAACTGCTCCAAGCAAAGTATTCTCGTCTGAACCTTGGCCTTACCGACTCGTTGTGTCCAATAATGGGTCAGCTCTGTTCTTGTTCTTGAAGTTGCAAGAACAAAGTTAGTTCTGACCACCAGGACTTTTTATACTTCATGAGAAACTCAAGCGCAGAACCCCTCACTTTTCAGCGTTAACCACGCCACTTCAGATTTCCGAACAATTACACAATAGTTCTTATACACCCACAAGAAAAAAGTTCTGCCCAGACGATGCGTCAAGAACAAGCTGCAAGAACTCCCAAACCAGGGCCATCTCACGAACAAGAACAACTCTCTCTGTTCTTGTGGAGGGTGTAATGGCCTTTATTGTTTAAGCTGTTACCATGGAGACGCCCACAGCGGTCACATCATGAAACCGTTTTCAGTTTACCTGTGATGGTGATGTGGACGGCGGGGCTGCACTGCTTCTGGACCTCGTTCTGACACCAGTAATGTCCGGTGTCGCTGGCGAGGGGATCGTCTACGAAGCACGACGACGAATCACGAGGGGTTCCCCACGGGATTTGGCAGGGCTGAAGCTGTCTCCAGCTGGTGTTCCTCATCACCGTCCAACCGCTGGAGTTGGAAGGACAGCTCAGAGTGAACTCTTCAAAAGTCTTGAAGAACTGGGACCTGTCTGGAGTCAGGGTCAGTGTTGCAGCTTTGTGGGAAAGAAAAAATGATAAACAATAATCCACATTGTAGCGTCAATCTTTTCTTATCTACCACCTTTCCTTTGTTTTAGTGAAAGAAGTAAAATTACATTAGAATGTCAGTGTCTCATCAGTCGCAGCCAACAAAGGCTAATGTTGGAAAAACCTTTCACCAACTCACCCTCACATTACGACTTTGATGCTAATGCTGTTTTGCATCATTGAGCTCTCAGCTACAGGTTAAAAACAGACCTCAAACCAGTTCATTTATCTTCTCTCAGTTGTTCCTGTTGTACTTTTCTCCAGAATGAGTGTCAGAGTGGAGCTGAATATTATAGTCCTTGATATTGAAAATTGCTCTCAAAAACACATGTTTCCCATTCTCCCCATTCTGAATAAACAGGAAGTGGTCCATTTTTCTTGGAAAACTCTGTGTCTGCTGTGTCTCCTTTTTGACCAATATTATATTATTGGTAATTAATATTACCCAAATTACCTTTTGGGTAATGGGCCACAGAAAATTATGTTGAATGTAAAAGTTAATGATTCTGAGTCTCAGTGTCGTATACGTTCCTACAGTGTAGGAATAGCAGTTACTTTATATTCAAAATTTAATTTAATGTTTTTTATGTAATTTTCTAATTTTTAATAGTTATTTCACAGTCCAGATTAACAAACCGCTGGGCTGTATGCCCCTCTCTTTTGTGTGTGTTTGTGTGCGTGTGTGAGTGTGTGTCTGTGTGAGTGTGTGTGTGTGCATGTGTGTGCGTGCGTGTGTGAGTGTGTGAGTGTGTGTGTGTGTGTGAGTGTGTGTGTGTGTTTATTTATTTATTTATTTAACCTTTATTTAACCAGATAAAAAGACTCATTGAGATTAAAAATCTCTTTTTCAAGAGTGACCTGGCCAAGACGACAGCATTTACATACAATTTAAAACATACATGACATCAACAAAACAAATGACATTTACAGTCAATGTGTACAAGTTTAAAAACAGTTACATTTTCCAAGTTCATTGAGTTCACGCTTCTTTAGAATAGATTTAAATTCTCCCAATGTCACATGTTCAGATAGATTTAGGTCCTTTTGCAGTTCATTCCATGCACAGGGGGCAGTGACTGAAATGCTGCCTTACCCAACTCTGTTCTGACTCTGGGAACCACCATCAGTATGTTCTTCTGAGAACGCAGAGCATACTGTTGTTGATTTTTACGCATGTATGTGCAGAGGTAAGATGGGAGGAGCCCAAGAATACATTTATTGATGAAAGTCAACAAATGAGACCACCTGCGAACATACAGGGACGGAAACTCAGCTGCAGCATACAGTGTACAATGGTGAACACGATTTCCACAGCCAGTCATAAAACGTAAAGCATGATAAACAGTGTCCAGCTTTTTTAAAAGACGGTCCGATGCATTCATAAAAAGGAGATCTCCGTAATCCAATAAAGGTAAAAAAGTTGCAGAAATTAAACGTTTCCTTGTATAAACAGAGAAACATGATTTATTTCTGAAAAGAAAACTGAGCTTTAGCTTCAGTTTACGTACAAGATGCTCAATATGCTGTTTAAAGGACAAATTTTCATCAATAACAAAGCCTAAATACTTCTAAGAAGAGACCATTTGGATTTCTTTTCCATCAGCTGTTTTTATTTTAGGAAGCTGAGAGGGTAGCTGTTTTCTGTTTGAGAAAACCATAACTTTAGATTTGTCCGCATTTAACACTAGTCTCAGCTGATTTAGGCTATGTCCACACGAAGCCAGTGCATCCCCTATCCGATCTTGAGACGGCGTCGTCTCAAGAAAATATATCTGCGTACACACGACCGGCTGAAAACGATGTAGTATATATGCCAGACCAGTATGGGGCGCTGTAATTCTGCCACAGATATACACTATACACGGAGAAGAAGACTTTGAGCATGCGCATAACCTTGCGCGCTGCAGAAGAAGACGAAGACCTAAATATTTATTTTCTAATAAAAACAAGTTCTCAAATTGTTGCAGTCATATATTTAGAGTGTAGTAATTGGTGCCCTCATGTTTGTTGTTTGCTCTTCAATATACGGAGTTCTGAGTGCTTTGGACATGCGGAAATTCTCTCTCCATTCATTTTCTCCTGGTTGCTCTCCTGGTTCTCTTTCGCGGTGGATCTAAGAGCATGTGGCGTATGGTGTTGTCCATTATCGCTTGTTGCTCACCACAACTGCATAGAAGCAATAGATTTTGCTGTAATAAAGCTAGTAGGCTTAGTAGCTTCTGCAGCACGAACTCAATCATGTAGTCCGCCATTATTGTTGTTGCTGTTACGTGTGACGAGGCCGAAACGTGATGCGATGACATAATCGTTTTCACAAAATATACGGATTGGCTGTACACACGACACCGCAAGGGTGTCGCAAAGGTGTTGTCGAAAGATTTATCCACTTTAGAACCCTGTTTCAAAAAATAGCGGATTCAGTCTCCCAAAACACCGGATCCGTGTGGACGAAAGGCCAATACGATACAAAATGTATATGGATACAGTGATTTGTGTCTCCGTGTGGACAGCCCCTCAGATGAGACTGAACAGCATCAAACGTAGACTGTAAGAAATCAAAGGCTTGTTCAATTGAAGGAGACGAACAATAGATAACTGTGTCATCAGCATAAAAGTGAAAAAAAGCATTTAACACCTTTTCACCATTCACATAAATAGAAAACAGCAATGGCCCCAGAACAGAACCCTGGGGTACTCCTTTAGTTATTGAAAGAAAGGAGGAAGATATGCCAGCTAGGTGTACACACTGAGTTCTACCAGATAGATAGTTAGAAAACCAGCCAATAGCAGTGTCAGACAGACCAATTTTATGAAGCCGATTTAACAGGGTGACATGATCGACGGTGTCAAAGGCCTTTGACAAGTCAATAAACAACACTGTACAGAACTTTTTACAATCAAGAGCTTCAATAATATCATTAACTACTTTAACTGCAGCAGTTATTGTACTGTGTAATTTTTTCGAAAACCAGATTGATTGTTTGATAAAATTTCATGAACCTCAATAAATTTTCTAAGCTGTTCAGCAACAATTTTCTCAAAGACCTTTGCCAGTATACATAACTTTGATATCGTCCTGTAGTTATTAAGATTGGCCGAGTCCCCTCCTTTCAACAAGGGAAGAACAAAAGCAGACTTCCAGACAACAGGGATGACATTGTTTAAAAGACTAAAGTTAAAAAGATATGTCAAGGGTTCAGTTATAAATCTTTTGACATTTTAAGAAAAAAAGGATCAAGATTGTCTGGACCTGCAGATTTGTCTGTTTCCAGCTCTTTAAGAGCTCTGTAGACCTCTGCCTCAGTCACTGGTCTGAAAACAAACGAGCCAATTGAGGAAGGTAATGGAGGGGGCGATGAATGCCCTTTTTGTTCAAAAGTTTTGGTAGTTGGATTCAATGTCTCATATAGACAACCTGATGAAACGAAATGTTTGTTAAAACAATTTAGTATTTCAGATTTATCTGTGAGAATAAGTGAATTTTCCACAATGCATGTTGGGAGTTCATTGGTCTGTATGTTTCCGTAAGATGATTTAATAACTTTCCAAAATTTTTGGGGATCATTAAGATTACTTGTGGTTTTAGATTTACTCTTTTTAATAAGGGAAGTGCAGCGATTTCTGAGTTGTCTAAAACTCAGCCAGTCAACATGAAACTTTGTTTTTCTGGCCTTAGCCCAAGCATGATCTCTTTCTTTCAAAAGTTCAGACAGCTCACAGGAGAACCAGGGATTGTTGCGACCCTTCACTCTAAATTTGCGAAACGGTGTATGTTTGTTGATAATTTCAGACAAAGCATCATAAAAATATTTCCAAGCTAGTTCCATGTCATTAATAAGAAAAATCTTTTTCCAGTCACAGATCCACAAGTCATGATAAAAAGCTTGTTCACAGAAATGTTTGAAATCCCGTTTAAACACAATTTGAGGTCTTCTTTTAATAATTTTTTTTTGTCTGACAGTGGTGACAACACAGTGGTCACTTAAATCATTGGCAAATATTCCAACAGCAGTATATTTATGTGGAACATTTGTAAAAATTAGATCATTTTTTTGGCTGTTTAAGATTTGGCCGTGTTGGATTACTGATCAGCTGTGTGAGATTAAAAGAATCACAAATTACTTTAAAATGATCAGAAAAAGACGTCAGCCAATCCAGATTAAAATCCCCGACAAGAAGAATCTCATTAAAGTTTAACATTGCTAGCTGTTCAGTCAATAAGGACAAAGCATCATTTGTTGCTGAAGGAGGTCTGTAACAGCCTACAACTGTGATACAATGGCCCTCATAAAGTTCCTCATAAAGTCCCTGACAGTAAAAGCAGCAATAAAATAACACACTTTTTCTTTACAGAATTGTGTACAGGCATAAAATTGATTTTCTTGTGCTTTGTCCAGAAGGAGGACCTACTGTAAAAAGTCAGTAACCAGTTGTATGGTTCATACAAGACACAAGAGTGCACAGTCAGAATATTTTCTGTAACCAGTAAAAGATAGTTTGCAGGACTCCTATTAAAACTCAATTCATTAAAAAAAGAGTGATCCCAGTCAGTGACTTTAGAAGCAGAAAAAACATAAGGACAACTTTGATATCCATGTTTGACTTCTACTTCACATGGACATAGTACAGCCAAAAAGAGGAAAAGAGGAAAAATAGACAGATACATGCTGACCTTAGTGGCAGTTTCCATACCGTACAGATCTTAGTTTATCCAAGGCCCAGAATAGCGCTGCAGACTCCAGAAGCAGCACGGGCTCGGCGTGGTCTGGCCGGCCCAAGCGGCAGCACAGGCTTGGTGCGATGTAGCAGGCTCAAGCGGCAGCACAGGCTCAGTGCGATGCAGCAGGCTCAAGCGGCAGCTTGTGTATGTATGTGTGTGTGTGTGTGTGTGTGTGTGTGTGTGTGTGTGTGTGTGTGTGTGTGTGTGTGTGAGTGTGTGTGTGTGTGTGTGTGTGTGATTGTGTGTGTGTGTGTGTGTGTGTGTGTGTGTGTGTGTGTGTGTGTGTGTGTGTGTGTGTGTGTGTGTGTGAGTGTGTGTGATTGTGTGTGTGCTAGTGTATGTGTGTGTGTGTGTGTGTGTGTGTGTGTGTGCATGTGTGTGTGTGTGTGTGTGTGTGTGCGCATGTGTGTGCATGTGTGTGTGTGTGTGTAAACCTCTCATAAACAGTCTACACTGACCAGAAACAGTAATATAGTATTCCAATAATAATGGCATTGTTTAAACCAGGACTTTAATTCCCGAAGTCCTGGTCTAAACTATGATTTAGACCTTTTTTTGACGGTGGCTTTGTATGTTTTTTTGTCAGATTTATGATATTATACGAGCTGCTCATACTGTCAAGTTTAACTCATATTTTTAACTTAAAGCCGACAATATCTTCTTTGTATTATTAAGATGAGAACTTCGCTCAGTGTTTTGGAATAATTACTCACCCAAGTCCCCACACAGCCTTTATCCTGCTGAGTATTATCATGACATTTACAATAATAATCAATAAGTCATTCTAATATTGCAAAAAATATGTTTTAAATGTATAAATGATTGTATATTTATTAAGTACTGAATTTTGAAAAGTCATGTTTTTAATCAGATTATATTTTTGGTCTGGACCCCAGGAGGACGACCTGGGACCTCAGACTTTAAGCTAATGTAAAAAAAATTAAAAAATAAAACTAAACTATAAAACTAAACGAAATATTCACAATAAAAGTGTTATTTCTTACCGAGCGCTGCACAAACAAAAGTAGCTGCCATCTTATGAAGTGTTGTCTTCTGCAGAAGTAGGGCCACATCCTGATTTCTACTGAACAGGAAACCACACTGACATAGAAATGTAAAAAAAATGCTGATGTATTTTTTGTGCTGTATGTATCCAACAGAAGACAACACAATATAACTCACTGTAATTACACTTACAATTACAATGGCCAGAACCAGAGGCACGACTGCTTTAAATACGTAGACTTCAAAGCTACTTACCAACTTGTTCAAATCCAACTAAAACCTGTTCAAATCCAACTAAGCCTGTTTAGGGGTTGATGTAAAAATTCGCACAGTTTATTAGGCCCGAGCCGGTGATGACCGGGAGGGCCTATTGTTTTTGCTCGGATTTTTTTTTAGGCCCGAGCCGGTGATGGCGGGAGGGCCTATTGTTTTGCTCGGATTTTTTTTTTTTTTTTTTATCTTTATTGTGACCAAATGATCCTAAATTTGACCCAGTGAACATGCACAAAAAGTCATTTTTATTGGTCCCAGACTTCAAGCTCGCGAAAATGGTATGTTTTTGAAGTCGCGAAAAAAACGAAAAATGACTCAGTGGCGACCCTACAAAATCAAAATACATTGGGCCTATGGAAAGTAAAAGTAAGTTTTTTTCAACACAGAAAAATGAAACTTGGTATATCCAAAGGACACCTCAGGGCAAACAGAAAAGTCAATGACAGTCACACCTAAACTCAACAGGAAGTCCGCCATGTGGGGTGAAACGCAGCGGCCACTAAAATCGCACCCCTTGCGCAGAAAGATGCAAATCATTGTGTTTTAATCTAAATGGCCCCAAATTTGGTGAGTATCATCTAGACACGTGTGCCAACCAAAGTTGTGACTTTGTTGTTGATATCTTATCGGGTATGGGTGTAGCAAGCCTGTAACGAGGTGGCCATTTTTGTGAAAATAAAACGTCTCTTAACTCTCAAACGCCTTCCTGGATCGAGTTGGAACCAAAAAGGCGTTTGTGCACATTCATGACCTGAACACAAAGATATGTAAATAAAAGGGTTATCTTTAGAAATGGCTCTCCAGCGCCCCTACAAACTTATAATGGGACCCAAGAATTTAGTTTGTCATAGAGACATAAAATTTGGTACACACATCTCTTATGTCATGACGAGCATAAAAGCCAATGACAACCACCCCTATCTATAAATGTGTTGCCATAGCAACGTCCCAAAAATGTGAAAAAGTCAATGGGAAGTGAAATTTTTAGTTTGTTGTAGGCAAATGAAACTTGGTACACATATCCATCATGGGCTTATGAACAAAAAGCCAATGGGGACCACACCTATCACACACGGGAAGGCGGCCATTTTGAATTGAAAATTTGGTCCGACTTAGAATACACCTCTTTTTAAAAACAACAAAAATAGCTGCTTCATTCCACAGACACCAAACTTGGGCAAAATGAGCTAAACACATGTATGTAAATGAGACAAGTGTTTTTCTAGACTTTTTTGCTCGAGTTATATTTTTTTTATAATTCGGTATATATTTTTTATTATAATTTTTCTGCAAAATGATTCTCAATTTGACCCAGTAAACCAACAACTAAAAGTAATTTTTATTGGTCCCAGACTTCAAGCCCGGCGAAAAATATATGTATTTGAAGTCCCCGAAAAAAAAAAAAAAGAAAAATGACTCAGTGGCGACCCCTAGAAAAGTCAAAATACATTGGGCCTATGGAAAGTGAAAGTAACTTTTTTCCAACGTAGAAAAATGAAACTTAGTACATCAATAGGACACCTCAGGGCAAACAGAAAAGTCTATGACAGCCACACCCTAAACTAAACAGGAAGTCCGCCATGTGGGGTGAAACGCATGGCCACTAAAATCGCACCCCTTGCGCAAGAAGATGCAAATCATTGTGTTTTAATTTAAATGGCCCCAAATTTGGTGAGTATCATCTAGACACGTGTGCCAACCAAAGTTGTGACTTTGTTTTGATATCTTATCGGGTATGGGTGTGGCAAGCCTGTAACGAGGTGGCCATTTTTGTGAAAATAAACGTCTCTTAACTCTCAAACGCCTTCTCGGATCGGGTTGGACCCAAAAGGCGTTTGTGCACATTCATGACCTGAACAAAAAATATGTAAATAAAAGGGTTATCTTTAGAAATGGCTCTCCAGCGCCCCTACAAACTTATAATGGACCCAAGAATTTAGTTTGTCATAGAGACATAAAATTTTGTACACACATCTCTTATGTCATGACGAGCATAAAAGCCAATGACAACCACCCCTATCTATAAATGTGTTGCCATAGCAACGTCCCAAAAATGTGAAAAAGTCAATGGGAAGTGAAATTGTTAGTTTGTTGTAGGCAAATAAAACTTGGTACACACATCCACCATGGGCTTATGAACAAAAAGCCAATGGGGACCACACCCTATCACACAAAGGAAGGCGGCCATTTTGAATTGAAAATGTGAACCGACTTAAAATACACCTCTTTTTAAAAGTACACAGACAATAGCTGCTTCATTCCACAGACACCAAACTTGGGCAAAATGAGCTAAACACATGTATGTAAAAGAGACAAGTGTTTTTCTAGACTTTTTGCTCGAGTTATATTTTTTAATTATAATTCGGTATATATTTTTTATTATAATTTTTCTGCAAAATGATCCTCAATTTAACCCAGTAAACGAACAACTAAAAGTCATTTTATTGGTCCCAGACTTCAAGCCCGGCAAAAATGTATGTATTTGAAGTCCCCGAAAAAAATACGAAAAATGACTCAGTGGCGGCCCTAGAAAAGTCAAAATACATTGGGCCTATGGAAAGTGAAAGTAACTTTTTCCAACGTAGAAAAATGAAACTTGGTACATCCATAGGACACCTCAAAACAAACAGAAAAGTCTATGACAGCCACACCTAAACTCAACAGGAAGTCCGCCATGTGGGGTGAAAGCGCGGCCACTAAAATTGCACCTTGCGCAGAAAGATGCAAATCATTGTGTTTTAATCGAAATGGCCCCAAATTTGGTGAGTATCATCTAGACACATGTGCCAACCAAAGTTGTGACTTTGTTTATGATATCTTATCGGGTATGGGTGTGGCAAGCCTGTAACGAGGTGGCCATTTTGTGAAAATAAAAATCTCTTAACTCTCAAACGCCTTCTCGGATCGAGTTGGACCCAAAAAGGCGTTTGTGCACATTCATGACCTGAACACAAAAATATGTAAATAAAAGGGTTATCTTTAGAAATGGCTCTCCAGCGCCCCCTACAAACTTATAATAGGACCCAAGAATTTAGTTTGTCATAGAGAACATGAAATTTTGTACACACATCTCTTATGTCATGACGAGCATAAAAGCCAAAGACAACCACCCCCTATCTATAAATGTGTTGCCATAGCAACGTCCCAAATATGTGGAAAAAGTCAATGGGAAGTGAAAATTTTAGTTTGTCGTAGGCAAATGAAACTTGGTACACACATCCAGTATGGGCTTATGAACAAAAAAGCCAATGGGGACCACACCCTATCACACACGGGAAGGCGGCCATTTTGAATTGAAAAAGGAGAACCGACTTAAAATACACCTCTTTTTTAAAAGAACACAGAGAATAGCTGCTTCATTCCACAGACACCAAACTTGGGCAAAATGAGCTAAACACATGTATGTAAAATAGACAGGTTTTTTTCTTGACGTTTTTGCTCGAGTTATATTTTTTTTTATTATAATTTGGAATGTTTTTTTTTAGTATAATTTTTCTGTAAAATGATCCTCAATTTGACCCAGTAAACCAACAACTAAAAGTCATTTGTATTGGTCCCAGACTTCAAGCCCGGCGAAAAATTTATGTATTTGAAGTCGCCGAAAAAAAAATACGAAAAATGACTCAGTGGCGACCCCTACAAAAGTCAAAATACATTGGGCCTATGGAAAATGAAAGTAAATGTTTCCAATGTAGAAATACAAAACTTGGTACATCCATAGGACACCTCAGGGCAAACAGAAAAGTTTATAACAGCCATACCGTAAACTCAACAGGAAATCTACTATGTTGGGTGGAATGCGTGACCACCTAAATTGCACCCCTTGTGTCTAAAGGCTTTTCATCTAAACAGCTCCAAATTTGGTGAGTATCATCTAGACACATGTGCCAAAAAAGTTATCAATTTGTTTTTGATACATTTGTGGCTGTGGTCGTAATGAGTCTGTGAAGAGGCAGCCATTTCTTTGGGAAATAAATGCCATTTCCCAATTGCCAGGATCCTTCCTTTAGAGGAGGCCCCTCCAGAGCCAAGCCTAGAGTCTTAGAAAACTCCTCAGAATCCTTTGGAACTTGTAACCTTGTACTTTTAGACAGGTAATATTTACATTTTGCCTTTTTAAACAGGGGGGTGCAGCGATTCCTGAGTCATCTCAAATCTCCAGCCAGTACTTTGTTTTTCTCCTTAGCCCAAGCATAATCTATTATTTTCAAAGGTTCAGACAGCTCCCAGGAAAACCAGGGATTGTGGAGACCTTTAACTCTAAATTACAAGGTGGTGTAGCAGGCCCCAGCAGTAGCATAGGCCCGGTTATTTGACATTACCGTGAAGTTTACGCTTTAAAGCACGAAATGCAATCCTCCGAGTGCATGTGTCCCAGCAGTCTCAAGGGAGGCGAGGGCCTTTATCGCTGCGGCTTTAATTAGGCGAGCCGGTGATGACCGGGAGGGCCTATTATTTTTGCTCGGATTTTTTTTTTTTTCTTCCGACCCAATGATCCTAAATTTGACCCAGTGAACATGCACGAAAAGTCATTTTTATTGGTCCCAGACTTCAAGCTCGGCGAAAAATTTATGTATTTGAAGTCAAAAAAATACGAAAAATGACTCAGTGGCGACCCTACAAAATCAAAATACATTGGGCCTATGGAAAGTGAAAGTAACTTTTTCCAACGTAGAAAATTGAAACTTGGTACATCCATAGGACACCTCAGGCAAACAGAAAAGTCAATGACAGTCACACCCTAAACTTAACAGGAAGTCCGCCATGTGGGGTGAAACGCGGCCACTAAAATCGCACTTGCGCAGAAAGATGCAAATCATTGTGTTTTGATCTAAATGGCCCCAAATTTGGTGAGTATCATCTAGACACGTGTGCCAACCAAAGTTGTAACTTTGTTGTTGATATCTTATCGGGTATGGGTGTGGCAAGCCTGTAACGAGGTGGCCATTTTTGTGAAAATAAAACGTCTCTTAACTCTCAAACGCCTTCTCGGATCGAGTTGGACCCAAAAAGGCGTTTGTGCACATTCATGACCTGAACACAAAGATATGTAAATAAAAGGGTTATCTTTAGAAATGGCTCTCCAGCGCCCCTACAAACTTATAATGGGACCCAAGAATTTAGTTTGTTATAGAGACATAAAATTTGGTACACACATCTCTTATGTCATGACGAGCATAAAAGCCAATGACAACCACCCCTATCTATAAATGTGTTGCCATAGCAACGTCCCAAAAATGTGAAAAAGTCAATGGGAAGTGAAATTTTTAGTTTGTTGTAGGCAAATAAAACTTGGTACACATCCACCATGGGCTTATGAACAAAAAGCCAATGGGGACCACACCCTATCACACACAGGAAGGCGCCATTTTGAATTGAAAATGTGAACCGACTTAAAATACACCTCTTTTTTAAAAGTACACAGAAAAAAGCTGCTTCATGCCACAGACACCAAACTTGGGCAAAATGAGCTAAACACATGTATGTAAAAGAGACAAGTGTTTTTCTAGACTTTTTTGCTCGAGTTATATTTTTTTATTATAATTTGTTTTGTTTTTTTTTAGTATAATTTTCCTGCAAAATAATCCTCAATTTGACCCAGTAAACGTGCAACTAAAAGTCATTTTTATGGGTCCCAGACTTGAAGCTCGGCAAAAAATTATGTATTTGAAGTCCCCGAAAAAAAAATACGAAAAATGACTCAGTGGCGACCCCTAGAAAAGTCAAAATACATTGGGCCTATGGAAAATGAAAGTAAATTTTTCCAATGTAGAAATACAAAACTTGGTACATCCATAGGACACCTCAGGGCAAACAGAAAAGTTTATTACAGCCATATCGTAATTTCAACAGGAAATCTACTATGTTGGGTGGAATGCGTGACCACCTAAATCGCACCCCTTGTGCTAAAGGCTTTTCATCTAAACAGCTCCAAATTTGGTGAGTTTCATCTAGACATGTGTGCCAAAAAAGTTATCAATTTGTTTTTTGATACATTTGTGGCTGTGGTCGTAATGAGTCTGTGAAGAGGCAGCCATTTCTTTGGGAAATAAATGCCATTTCCCAATTGCCAGGATCCTTCCTTTGGAGGAGGCCCCTCCAGAGCCAAGACTAGAGTCTTAGAAAACTCCTCAGAATCCTTTGGAACTTGTAACCTTGTACTTTTAGACAAGTAATATTTACATTTTGCCTTTTTAAACAGGGGGGTGCAGCGATTCCTGAGTCATCTCAAATCTCCAGCCAGTACTTTGTTTTTCTCGCCTAAGCCAAAGCACAATCTATTATTTTCAAAGGTTCAGACAGCTCCCAGGAAAACCAGGGATTGTGGAGACCTTCAACTCTAAATTACAAGGTGGTGTAGCAGGCCCCAGCAGTAGCACAGGCCCGGTTATTTGACATTACCGTGAAGTTTACGCTTTAAAGTACGAAATGCAATCCTCCGAGTGCATGTGTCCCCTTGGTCTCAAGGGAGGCGAGGGCCTTTATCGCGCGGCTATTAATTAGGCCCGAGCCGGTGATGGCCGGGAGGGCCTATTGTTTTGCTCGGATTTTTTTTTATTTTCTTTTCCACCTATGATCCTAAATTTGACCCAGTGAACATGAACGAAAAGTCATTTTTATTGGTCCCAGCCTTCAAGCCCGGCGAAAAATTGATGTATTTGAAGTCGCCAAAAAAATACGAAAAATGACTCAGTGGCGACCCTACAAAATCAAAATACATTGGGCCTATGGAAAGTGAAAGTAACTTTTTTCCAACGTAGAAAAATGAAACTTGGTACATCCATAGGACACCTCAGGGCAAACAGAAAAGTCAATGACAGTCACACCCTAAACTTAACAGGAAGTCCGCCATGTGGGGTGAAACGCATGGCCACTAAAATCGCACCCCATGCGCAGAAAGATGCAAATCATTGTGTTTTAATCTAAATGGCCCCAAATTTGGTGAGTATCATCTAGACACATGTGCCAACCAAAGTTGTGACTTTGTTGTTGATATCTTATCGGGTATGGGTGTGGCAAGCCTGTAACCAGGTGGCCATTTTTGTGAAAATAAAACGTCTCTTAACTCTCAAACGCCTTCTCGGATCGAGTTGGACCCAAAAAGGCGTTTGTGCACATTCATGACCTGAACACAAAGATATGTAAATAAAAGGGTTATCTTTAGAAATGGCTCTCCAGCGCCCCCTACAAACTTATAATGGGACCCAAGAATTTAGTTTGTTATAGAGACATAAAATTTGGTACACACATCTCTTATGTCATGACGAGCATAAAAGCCAATGACAACCACCCCCTATCTATAAATGTGTTGCCATAGCAACGTCCCAAAAATGTGAAAAAAGTCAATGGGAAGTGAAATTTTTAGTTTGTTGTAGGCAAATAAAACTTGGTACACACATCCACCATGGGCTTATGAACAAAAAAGCCAATGGGGACCACACCCTATCACACACAGGAAGGCGGCCATTTTGAATTGAAAATGTGAACCGACTTAAAATACACCTCTTTTTTAAAAGTACACAGAAAAAGCTGCTTCATGCCACAGACACCAAACTTGGGCAAAATGAGCTAAACACATGTATGTAAAAGAGACAAGTGTTTTTCTAGACTTTTTTGCTCGAGTTATATTTTTTTTATTATAATTTGTTTTGTTTTTTTTTAGTATAATTTTCCTGCAAAATAATCCTCAATTTGACCCAGTAAACGTGCAACTAAAAGTCATTTTTATTGGTCCCAGACTTCAAGCTCGGCAAAAATTATGTATTTGAAGTCCCGAAAAAAATACGAAAAATGACTCAGTGGCGACCCTAGAAAAGTCAAAATACATTGGGCCTATGGAAAATGAAAGTAAATTTTTCCAATGTAGAAATACAAAACTTGGTACATCCATAGGACACCTCAGGGCAAACAGAAAAGTTTATTACAGCCATATCGTAATTTCAACAGGAAATCTACTATGTTGGGTGGAATGCGTGACCACCTAAATCGCACCCCTTGTGCTAAAGGCTTTTCATCTAAACAGCTCCAAATTTGGTGAGTTTCATCTAGACATGTGTGCCAAAAAGTTATCAATTTGTTTTTGATACATTTGTGGCTGTGGTCGTAATGAGAGTCTGTGAAGAGGCAGCCATTTCTTTGGGAAATAAATGCCATTTCCCAATTGCCAGGATCCTTCCTTTGGAGGAGGCCCTCCAGAGCCAAGACTAGAGTCTTAGAAAACTCCTCAGAATCCTTTGGAACTTGTAACCTTGTACTTTTAGACAAGTAATATTTACATTTTGCCTTTTTAAACAGGGGGGTGCAGCGATTCCTGAGTCATCTCAAATCTCCAGCCAGTACTTTGTTTTTCTCGCCTAAGCCAAAGCACAATCTATTATTTTCAAAGGTTCAGACAGCTCCCAGGAAAACCAGGGATTGTGGAGACCTTCAACTCTAAATTACAAGGTGGTGTAGCAGGCCCCAGCAGTAGCACAGGCCCGGTTATTTGACATTACCGTGAAGTTTACGCTTTAAAGCACGAAATGCAATCCTCCGAGTGCATGTGTCCCCGCGGTCTCAAGGGAGGCGAGGGCCTTTATCGCCGCTTGCTTTAATTAGGCCCGAGCGGTGATGGCCGGGAGGGCCTATTGTTTTTGCTCGGATTTTTTTTTTTTTTTTTTTTTTTATCTTTCTTGTCGACCTATGATCCTAAATTTGACCCAGTGAACATGCACGAAAAGTCATTTTATTGGTCCCAGACTTCAAGCTCGGCGAAAAATTTATGTATTTGAAGTCAAAAAAAAATACGAAAATGACTCAGTGGCGACCCCTACAAAATCAAAATACATTGGGCCTATGGAAAGTGAAAGTAACTTTTTTCCAACGTAGAAAAATGAAACTTGGTATATCCATAGGACACCTCAGGGCAAACAGAAAAGTCAATGACAGTCACACCCTAAACTTAACAGGAAGTCCGCCATGTGGGGTGAAACGCGCGCCACTAAAATCGCAACCCTTGCGCAGAAAGATGCAAATCATTGTGTTTTAATCTAAATGGCCCCAAATTTGGTGAGTATCATCTAGACATGTGCCAACCAAAGTTGTGACTTTGTTGTTGATATCTTATCGGTATGGGTGTGGCAAGCCTGTAACGAGGTGGCCATTTTTGTGAAAATAAAACGTCTCTTAACTCTCAAACGCCTTCTCGGATCGAGTTGGACCCAAAAAGGCGTTTGTGCACATTCATGACCTGAACACAAAAATATGTAAATAAAAGGGTTATCTTTAGAAATGGCTCTCCAGCGCCCCTACAAACTTATAATGGACCCAAGAATTTAGTTTGTCATAGAGACATAAAATTTGGTACACACATCTCTTATGTCATGACGAGCATAAAAGCCAATGACAACCACCCCTATCTATAAATGTGTTGCCATAGCAACGTCCCCAAAAATGTGAAAAAGTCAATGGGAAGTGGAAATTTTTAGTTTGTTGTAGGCAAATAAAACTTGGTACACACATCCACCATGGGCTTATGAACAAAAAGCCAATGGGGACCACACCCTATCACACACAGGAAGGCGGTTATTTTGAATTGAAAATGTGAACCGACTTAAAATACACCTCTTTTTAAAAGTACACAGAAAAAGCTGCTTCATTCCACAGACACCAAACTTGGGCAAAATGAGCTAAACACATGTATGTAAATGAGACAAGTGTTTTTCTAGACTTTTGCTCGAGTTATATTTTTTTTATTATAATTTGGTATATATTTTTTATTATAATTTTTCTGCAAAATGATCCTCAATTTAACCCAGTAAACGAACAACTAAAAGTCATTTTTATTGGTCCCAGACTTCAAGCCCGGCAAAAATGTATGTATTTGAAGTCCCGAAAAAAATACGAAAAATGACTCAGTGGCGGCCCCTAGAAAAGTCAAAATACATTGGGCCTATGGAAAGTGAAAGTAACTTTTTCCAACGTAGAAAATGAAACTTGGTATATCCATAGACACCTCAGGGCAAACAGAAAAGTCAATGACAGTCACACCCTAAACTTAACAGGAAGTCCGCCATGTGGGGTGAAAGGCGCCCACTAAATTCGCACCCTTGCGCAGAAAGATGCAAATCATTGTGTTTTAATCTAAATGGCCCCAAATTTGGTGAGTATCATCTAGACACATGTGCCAACCAAAGTTGTGACTTTGTTGTTGATATCTTATCGGGTATGGGTGTGGCAAGCCTGTAACGAGGTGGCCATTTTTGTGAAAATAAAACGTCTCTTAACTCTCAAACGGCTTCTCGGCTCGAGTTGGACCCAAAAAGGCGTTTGTGCACATTCATGACCTGAACACAAAAATATGTAAATAAAAGGGTTATCTTTAGAAATGGCTCTCCAGCGCCCCTACAAACTTATAATGGGACCCAAGAATTTAGTTTGTCATAGAGACATAAAATTTGGTACACACATCTCTTATGTCATGACGAGCATAAAAGCCAATGACAACCACCCCTATCTATAAATGTGTTGCCATAGCAACGCCCCAAATATTTGGAAAAGTCAATGGGAAGTGAAAATTTTAGTTTGTCGTAGGCAAATGAAACTTGGTACACACATCCAGTATGGGCTTATGAACAAAAAGCCAATGGGGACCACACCCTATCACACACGGGAAGGCGGCCATTTTGAATTGAAAATGTGAACCGACTTAAAATACACCTCTTTTTAAAAGAACTCAGAAAATAGCTGCTTCATTCCACAGACACCAAACTTGGGCAAAATGAGCTAAACACATGTATGTAAATGAGACAAGTGTTTTTCTAGACTTTTTGCTCGAGTTATATTTTTTTTTTATAATTCGTATATATTTTTTATCATATTTTTCTGCAAAATGATCCTCAATTTAACCCAGTAAACGTACAACTAAAAGTCATTTTTATTGGTCCCAGATTTCAAGCCCAGCAAAAATTTATGTATTTGAAGTCCCCAAAAAAAATACGAAAAATGACTCAGTGGCGACCCTAGAAAAGTAAAAATACATCGGGCCTATGGAAAGTGAAAGTAACTTTATTCCAATGTAGAAAAATGAAATTTGGTACATCCATAGGACACCTCAGGGCAAACTGAAAAGTTTATTACAGCCATATCGTAAACTCAACAGAAAATCTACTATGTTGGGTGTAATGCGTGACCACCTAAATCGCACCCCTTCTGTCTAAAGTCTAAACAGCTCCAAATTTGGTGAGTATCATCTAGACACGTGTGCAAAAAAAGTTATCAATTTGTTTTTTGATACATTTGTGGCTGTGGTCGTAATGGGTCTGTGAAGAGGCAACCTTTGGGAAATAAATGCCATTTCCCAATTGCCAGGATCCTTCCTTTAGAGGAGGCCCCTCCAGAGCCACGGCTAGAGTCTTAGAAAACTCCTCAGAATCCTTTTACCGTGAAGTTTACGCTTTAAAGCACGAGTGCATGTGTCCCCGCGGTCTCAAGGGAGGCGAGGGCCTTTATCGCCGCTTGCGGCTTTAATTAGGCCCGAGCCGGTGATGGCCGGGAGGGCCTATTGTTTTGCTCGGATTTTTTTTTTTTTTTTTTTTTTTTTTTATCTTTATTGTGACCAAATGATCCTAAATTTGACCCAGTGAACATGCACAAAAAGTCATTTTTATTGGCCCCAGACTTCAAGCTCGGCGAAAATGGTATGTTTTGAAGTCGCCAAAAAAAACGAAAAATGACTCAGTGGCGACCCTACAAAATCAAAATACATTGGGCCTATGGAAAGTGAAAGTAAGTTTTTTCCAACGTAGAAAAATGAAACTTGGTATATCCATAGGACACCTCAGGGCAAACAGAAAAGTCAATGACAGTCACACCCTAAACTCAACAGGAAGTCCGCCATGTGGGGTGAAACGCGGCCACTAAAATCGCACTTTGCGCAGAAAGATGCAAATCATTGTGTTTTAATCTAAATGGCCCCAAATTTGGTGAGTATCATCTAGACACATGTGCCAACCAAAGTTGTAACTTTGTTGTTGATATCTTATCGGGTATGGGTGTAGCAAGCCTGTAACTAGGTGGCCATTTTTGTGAAAATAAAACGTCTCTTAACTCTCAAACGCCTTCTCGGATCGAGTTGGAACCAAAAAGGCGTTTGTGCACATTCATGACCTGAACACAAAGATATGTAAATAAAAGGGTTATCTTTAGAAATGGCTCTCCAGCGCCCCCTACAAACTTATAATGGGACCCAAGAATTTAGTTTGTCATAGAGACATAAAATTTGGTACACACATCTCTTATGTCATGACGAGCATAAAAGCCAATGACAACCACCCCCTATCTATAAATGTGTTGCCATAGCAACGCCCCAAAAATGTGAAAAAGTCAATGGGAAGTGAAATTTTTAGTTTGTTGTAGGCAAATGAAACTTGGTACACATATCCACCATGGGCTTATGAACAAAAGCCAATGGGGACCACACCCTATCACACACGGGAAGGCGGCCATTTTGAATTGAAAATTTGGTCCGACTTAGAATACACCTCTTTTTAAAAACAACAAAAATAGCTGCTTCATTCCACAGACACCAAACTTGGGCAAAATGAGCTAAACACATGTATGTAAATGAGACAAGTGTTTTTCTAGACTTTTTGCTCGAGTTATATTTTTTTATTATAATTCGGTATATATTTTTTATTATAATTTTTCTGCAAAATGATTCTCAATTTGACCCAGTAAACCAACAACTAAAAGTCATTTTTATTGGTCCCAGACTTCAAGCCCGGCGAAAAATTTATGTATTTGAAGTCCCTAAAAAAAATGAAAAATGACTCAGTGGCGACCCTAGAAAAGTCAAAATACATTGGGCCTATGGAAAGTGAAAGTAACTTTTTCCAACGTAGAAAAATGAAACTTAGTACATCAATAGGACACCTCAGGGCAAACAGAAAAGTCTATGACAGCCACACCTAAACTAAACAGGAAGTCCGCCATGTGGGGTGAAACGCATGGCCACTAAAATCGCACTTTGCGCAAGAAGATGCAAATCATTGTGTTTTAATTTAAATGGCCCCAAATTTGGTGAGTATCATCTAGACACGTGTGCCAACCAAATTTGTGACTTTGTTGTTGATATCTTATCGGGTATGGGTGTGGCAAGCCTGTAACGAGGTGGCCATTTTTGTGAAAATAAAACGTCTCTTAACTCTCAAACGCCTTCTCGGATCGAGTTGGACCAAAAAGGCGTTTGTGCACATTCATGACCTGAACACAAAGATATGTAAATAAAAGGGTTATCTTTAGAAATGGCTCTCCAGCGCCCCTACAAACTTATAATGGGACCCAAGAATTTAGTTTGTCATAGAGACATGGAATTTGGTACACACATCTCCTATGTCATGAGGAGCATAAAAGCCAATGACAACCACCCCCTATCTATAAATGTGTTGCCATAGCAACGTCCCAAATATGTGGAAAAAGTCAATGGGAAGTGAAAATTTTAGTTTGTCGTAGGCAAATGAAACTTGGTACACACATCCAGTATGGGCTTATGAACAAAAAGCCAAAGGGGACCACACCTTATCACACACGGGAAGGCGGCCATTTTAAATTGAAGATGTGAACCGACTTAGAATACAACCTCTCTTTTAAAAACAACAGAAAATAGCTGCTTCATTCCACAGACACCAAACTTGGGCAAAATGAGCTAAACACATGTGTGTAAAATAGACAGGCGTTTTTCTTGTCGTTTTTGCTCGAGGTATATTTTATTTTATTATAATTTGGTATATATTTTTATTATAATTTTTCTGAAAAATGATTTTCAATTTGACCCAGTAAACGTGCAACTAAAAGTCATTTTTATTGGTCCCAGACTTCAAGCCCAGCAAAAATGTATGTATTTGAAGTCCCTGAAAAAAATAGGAAAAATGACTCAGTGGCGACCCTAGAAAAGTCAAAATAATTGGTTCTATGGAAAATGAAAGTAAATTTTTCCAATGTAGAAATACAAAACTTGGTACATCCATAGGACACCTTAGGGCAAACAGAAAAGTTTATTACAGCCATACCGTAAACTCAACAGAAAATCTATGTTGGGTGGAATACATGACCACCTAAATCGTACACTTTGTGCTAAAGGGTTTTCATCTAAACAGCTCCAAATTTGCTTTAAAGCACGACATGCAATCCTCCGAATATATGTGTCCCCGCGGTCTCAAGGAGGCGAGGGCCTTCATCGCCGCTTGCGGCTTTAATTAGGCCCGAGCCGGTGATGACCGGGAGGGCCTATTGTTTTTGCTCGGATTTTTTTATCTTTCTTCCGACCAAATGATCCTAAATTTGACCCAGTGAACATGCGAAAAGTCATTTTTATTGGTCCCAGACTTCAAGCTCGGCGAAAATGGTATGTATTTGAAGTCGCGAAAAAAATACGAAAAATGACTCAGTGGCGACCCTACAAAATCAAAATACATTGGGCCTATGGAAAGTGAAAGTAACTTTTTCCAACGTAGAAAAATGAAACTTGGTACATCCATAGGACACCTCAGGCAAACAGAAAAGTCAATGATAGTCACACCTAAACTCAACAGGAAGTCCGCCATGTGGGGTGAAAGCGACCACTAAAATCGCACCCCTTGCGCAGAAAGATGCAAATCATTGTGTTTTAATCTAAATGGCCCCAAATTTGGTGAGTATCATCTAGACACATGTGCCAACCAAAGTTGTGACTTTGTTTATGATATCTTATCGGGTATGGGTGTGGCAAGCCTGTAACGAGGTGGCCATTTTTGTGAAAATAAAATGTCTCTTAACTCTCAAACACCTTCTCGGATCGAGTTGGATCCAAAAGGCGTTTGTGCACATTCATGACCTGAACACAAAAATATGTAAATAAAAGGGTTATCTTTAGAAATGGCTCTCCAGCGCCCCTACAAACCTATAATGTGACCTAAGAATTTAGTTTGTCATAGAGACATAAAATTTGGTACACACATCTCTTATGTCATGACGAGCATAAAAGCCAATGACAACCACCCCCTATCTATAAATGTGTTGCCATAGCAACGTCCCAAAAATGTGGAAAAAGTCAATGGGAAGTGAAAATTTTAGTTTGTTGTAGGCAAATGAAACTTGGTACACACATCCACCATGGGCTTATGAACAAAAATCCAATTGGGACCACACCCTATCACACACGGGAAGGCGGCCATTTTGAATTGAAAATGTGAACCGACTTAAAATACACCTCTTTTTAAAAGTACACAGACAAAAGCTGCTTCATTCCACAGACACCAAACTTGGGCAAAATGAGCTAAACATATGTATGTAAAATAGACAAGCGTTTTTCTAGACTTTTTTGCTCGAGTTATATTTTTTTTTATTATAATTCGGTATATTTTTTTTAATCATATTTTTTCTGCAAAATGATCCTCAATTTAACCCAGTAAACGTGCAACTAAAAGTCATTTTTATTGGTCCCAGATTTCAAGCCCAGCAAACAATTTATGTATTTGAAGTCCCGAAAAAAATACGAAAAATGACTCAGTGGCGACCCTAGAAAAGTCAAAATACATGGGCCTATGGAAAGTGAAAGTAACTTTATTCCAATGTAGAAAAATGAAACTTGGTACATCTATAGCACACCTCAGGGCAAACAGAAAAGTCAATGACAGCCACACTCTAAACTCAACAGGAAGTCCGACATGTGGGGTGAAACGCATGGCCACTAAAATCGCACCCCTTGCGCAAAAAGATGCAAATCATTGTGTTTTAATCTAAATAGCCCCAAATTTGGTGAGTATCATCTAGACACGTGTGAACCAAAGTTGTGACTTTGTTTATGATATCTTATCGGGTATGGGTGTGGCAAGCCTGTAACGAGGTGGCCATTTTTATAAAAATAAAACGTCTCTTAACTCTCAAACGCCTTCTCGGATCGAGTTGGACCCAAAAAGGCGTTTGTGCACATTCATGACCTGAACAAAAAATATGTAAATAAAGGGTTATCTTTAGAAATGGCTCTCCAGCGCCCCTACAAACTTATAATGGGACCCAAGAATTTAGTTTGTCATAAAGACATAAAATTTGGTACACACATCTCTTATGTCATGACGAGCATAAAAGCCAATGACAACCACCCCTATCTATAAATGTGTTGCCATAGCGTCCCAAATATTTGGAAAAAGTCAATGGGAAGTGAAAATTTTAGTTTGTCGTAGGCAAATGAAACTTGGTACACACATCCAGCATGGGCTTATGAACAAAAAAGCCAATGGGGACCACACCCTATCACACACAGGAAGGCGGCCATTTTGAATTGAAAATGTGAACCAACTTAAAATACACCTCTTTTTAAAAGTACACAGACAATAGCTGCTTCATTCCACAGACACCAAACTTGGGCAAAATGAGCTTAGCACATGTATGTAAAATAGACAAGCTTTTTTCTAGACTTTTTGCTCGAGTTATATTTTATTTTATTATAATTTGGTATATTTTTTAGTATAATTTTTCTGCAAAATGATCCTCAATTTGACCCAGTAAAGCGTGAACAACTAAAGTCATTTTATTGGTCCCAGACTTCAAGCCCAGAAAAATTTATGTATTTGAAGTCGCCGAAAAAAATATGAAAAATGACTCAGTGGCGACCCTACAAAAGTCAAAATACATTGGGCCTATGGAAAGTGAAAGTAACTTTTTCCAACGTAGAAAAATGAAACTTGGTACATCCATAGGACACCTCAGGGCAAACAGAAAAATGTTTTACAGCCATATCGTAAACTCAACAGGAAATCTACTATGTTGGGTGTATGCGTGACCACCTAAATTGCACCCCTTGTGTCTAAAGGCTTTTCATCTAAACAGCTCCAAATTTGGTGAGTATCATCTAGACACGTGTGCAAAAAGTTATCAATTTGTTTTTGATAGATTTGTGGCTGTGGTCGTAATGAGTCTGTGAAGAGGCAACTATTGGGAAATAAATGCCATTTCCCAATTGCCAGGATCCTTCTCAACAGAAAATGTTGGGTGGAATACATGACCACCTAAATCGTCCACTTTGTGCTAAAGGGTTTTCATCTAAACAGCTCCAAATTTGCTTTAAAGCACGACATGCAATCCTCCGAATATATGTGTCCCAGCGGTCTCAAGGGAGGCGAGGGCCTTTATCGCCGCTGCGGCTTTAATTTTCTCTTTCTTTTTCTGCAAAATGATCCTAAATTTGACCCAGTGAACATGCACGAAAAGTCATTTTATTGGTCCCTGACTTCAAGCTCGACGAAAAAAATTTATGTATTTGAAGTCCCGAAAAAATTACAAAAATGACTCAGTGGCGACCCTAGAAAAGTCAAAATACATTGGGCCTATGGAAAAGTGAAAGTAACTTTTTCCAACGTAGAAAAATGGAAACTTGGTACATCCATAGGACACCTCAGGGCAAACAGAAAAGTCAATGACAGCCACACCTAAACTCAACAGGAAGTCCGCCATGTGGGGTGAAAGCGTGACCACTAAAATTGCACCCCTTGCGCAAAAGATGCAAATCCTTGTGTTTTAATCTAAATCGCAATCCTTGTGTTTTAATCTAAATGGCCCCAAATTTGGTGAGTATCATCTAGACATGTGTGCCAACCAAATTTGTGACTATGTTTTTGATATCTTATCCGGTGTGGGTGTGGCAAGCCTGTAACGAGGTGGCCATTTTTGTGAAAATAAAATGTCTCTTAACTCTCAAAACGCCTTCTCGGATCGAGTTGGACCCAGAAAGGCGTTTGTGCACATTCATGACCTGAACACAAAGATATGTAAATAAAAGTGTTATCTTTAGAAATGGCTCTCCAGCGCCCCCTACAAACTTATAATGGGACCCAAGAATTTAGTTTGTCATAGAGACATGGAATTTGGTACACACATCTCTCATGTCATGACGAGCATAAAAGCCAATGACAACCACCCCCTATCTATAAATGTGTTGCCAACGTCCCAAATATGTCGAAAAAGTCAATGGGAAGTGAAAATTTTAGTTTGTGTAGGCAAATGAAACTTGGTACACACATCCAATGGGGACCACACCCTATCACACACGGGAAGGCGGCCATTTTGAATAGAAAATGTGAACCGACTTAGAATACACCTCTTTTTTAAAAGAACACAGAAAATAGTTGCTTCATTCCACAGACACCAAACTTGGGCAAAATGAGCTAAACATATGTATGTAAAATAGACAGGCGTTTATCTTGTCGTTATTGCTCGAGTTATATATTTTTTTATTATAATTTGGTATATATTTTTTTTATTATAATTTTTCTGAAAAATGATCCTCAATTTGACCCAGTAAGCGTGCAACTAAAAGTCATTTTTATTGGTCCCAGACTTCAAGCCCGGCAAAAATTTATGTATTTAAAGTCCCCTAAAAAAAATATGAAAAATGACTCAGTGGCGAACCCTAGAAAAGTCAAAATACATTGGTTCTATGGAAAATGAAAGTAAGTTTTCCAATGTAGAAATACAAAACTTGGTACATCCATAGGACACCTCAGGGCAAACAGAAAAGTTTATTACAGCCATACCGTAAACTCAACAGAAAATCTACTATGTTGGGTGGAATGCGTGACCACCTAAATCGCACCCCTTGTGTCTAAAGGCTTTTCATCTAAACAGCTCCAAATTTGGTGAGTATCATCTAGACACGTGTGCCAAAAAAGTTATCAATTTGTTTTTTGATAGATTTGTGGCTGTGGTCGTAATGAGTCTGTGAAGAGGCAACTATTGGGAAATAAATGCCATTTCCCAATTTCCAGGATCCTTCCTTTAGAGGAGGCCCCTCCAGAGCCACGGCTAGAGTCTTAGAAAACTCCTCAGAATCCTTCTGAACTTGTAAACTTGTACTTTTAGACAAGTTATATTTACAGTTTGCCTTTTTAAACAGGGGGGTGCAGCGATTCCTGAGTCATCTCAAATCTCCAGCCAGTACTTTGTTTTTCTTGCCTTAGCCCAAGCATAATCTATTATTTTCAAAGGTTCAGACAGCTCCCAGGAAAACCAGGGATTGTGGAGACCTTTTGTTATAATAATTTTATTATTATAATTGTTTATATTGTTCATAGTTAGTAGGTGCTCATAGTTCTCTACAGGTCATGTCAAATCATGTCATGTCCTCCATGTTAGTCCAAGCATGGAGTAGACATAACTAGATAGACATGGGTTGCCATGGTACTTTTGCACCTGGAGCTGGGGCCTTGAGGGGAGTGTATGGAAGATACGCCTCCCTCTGACAGCCCCCACTGCAGTGATATAAATTCTCATGTTTTGTTTACTTCTTTAAGCAAAACGCACTATGTACCTTTGATATATATCTGTGTAATTTGCAGGAATAAAACCTGGCCTTTCGCTTTTATAATATAATCTGTCTCCGTGTCTCTCTGGATAATATAAGGATATAGAATTCTTTTAACATATAGAATTCTTATAACATTTGGTGCCGTGACCCGGATCTCAATATTCATTGTTTCTCATACAAAGAGGTGAGCTGACGTGCACGGAGAAATGCACAAAGAAAGCATTTCTTGTAAGTCCCAAGCTGTACTGTTAAGCAGTAAAGGGCCAGATCTCCCTTCTGTGTGTGTGTGAAGCACGATGGCGAGTTCTGGACTGGAAAAAAAAAAAAAAAAAGAGGAGAATAGCAGAGAGACGAGAGGAAAGAGAGACAGTCTGGCTGCGGAACAACTGGACAATTGGACTGAAAATTCAGGTAAACAGCTGTTTAATTTATTTTTTGGTGTGTGTGTGTGAGTGTGATTTTTGTTTTAATACCAAAGCTTCCGGAAGTAGTAGTTTTGGAAATCTGACGTATGTTGAGCGGGCTGCATGTAAATTTCATCACCATAGTTGATGTTTTTCCATGAAGTTGGCCAACATAGGAGATTCTTAAACGCTGAAAGATCGAGACCCTAATTGTCATCTAATGGTGAGATCCGCTTTATCGAGAACCTACATGTCAAATCTTAACAGGTGAGATTAAAAGCCGAAAAAGTATGTGTTTTTGATCGAGACCCTACATGTAAAATCATAAAAGGTGAGGTTTTAAACGGGATATTCTGATGTTAATCTGTGTTAAAGCTTGTTGTCTTGCTAGATTTAAGTTTGATAGATACCTTATGCTTTGTAAGTTTTTATGGTGTTTCTTGAAACTGACTCGTGCGTTTAGTTCATTGGCCGTGACAAGTGCGAACCTCTATGCGAGATAGAGCACCTGATTACAATAAGGGGTATGGGGTCTAAAGAGCTTGTCTAGAGAGCACAGGAATTTATCTTAGATCAATAATCACGTATCGTAATACGCCACAATCGAACTGCCTTGCATAGCTAGTATTGTTGGTTTTATTACGCACAGGAAAACTCGAGTATATAGACCATTATCGAGATTACTTACTAACAACAAAAAGTGAGATGAATGAGTCCGACCATTATCGAGAGACTTACTAACAACAAAAAGTGAGATGAATGAGTCCGACCATTATCGAGAGACTTACTAACAACAAAAAGTGAGATAAATGAGTCCGAAGTCAATGTGACTATAAAAAGGCCTGCCTACGTAGTATTGATTCCTGCAGATGAAAATGAGATTTTAAAAGTGAGAGGCTTTTGCTGAAAAATGTTCACTGCTGGTGACGCGGTGAGTGAGCGAAAAAATCCCACTGAAAGTGACGGGGCTTATACTGAGAATTGTTGGCAATACTGAGAATTGTTGACCTAAAAAGTTAAAGATAAAGGTGTGTTTGAGAGAATAAATGTGTTATGAATGGGCCATTGTTGGATGAAGAATGAGTCTAATGATGTGAATCAGAACAAAAGTAATGTCTTTTTGTTTAAAGAAAGTTTGAACAACATGAGAGAGAAAGGTAGCTTCCATAAGCTATTTTTCTAGTTTGAGAAAAACAGAAGTAGAGAGATTTTGAAAGAAGTACACACATGTACTTCAAAACACTAATCATTTGTATTTTGTTTAAATGTTTCTGGGAGCCTCTAGGTATCGGCTTCCTCCCTCCGCTCCGGAAAACAGTGCCCTCTCTGAACTTTTTTCTGCACCCCACCCACCTGCTCCTTTTCGGCTGAGAAAAAAGGAAAAAAAGCTGCAGCAGCAAACATGGAAGCGGTAAGATAAACAAATTCACACTAACGTTTATTTGTTTTAAATATAACTGACCTCTTCAACTAACAGCTCAGGTACATAAACACATAAAGACACATAAAGACATGTAACTGCACACACATAAACACATGTAAATACAGACACATAGACACAAACACGGACACATGAGACACACATCTACAGAGGAGAATGTGATTTTGGTTTATGAGAGAAAATAATGAGTATTCTGTTAAAGAACAGAGTTGGTTTTGTATTTTATGTGACATAGAAATGTGAACATTAAAGGTTTAAAGAAGTTAAAGATCCAACACTTGGATCTAAAATTGGATCTAGTGATTGATGTTTTGCTAAACAATTTTGTGTATCTATTAGTACGAGAACTAATAGAGGTCCTTAATATCAGTGTGGTTCAAATACACGGTATAACGCCAATAAAAGAATGAAAATGATTACTTTGTAATTGGAAGAATTTAAATATGCGTCTTAAAGTTGAATTGCGCAGAGTAAGTTTATAAAGATAATATAACTTTCTAGTTATGGGCCATAAGCTCACATTTAAAAGAAAACAAGGTTACCAAAATCTAAATAAGGAAAAGAAACATTTATGTATTTCTCTGGTTTGATTTTGACAAAGTTTTGGAGACAGTGGATTCAAAGCAACCACTGTTTGGATTCACAAGGAATGTTTAAACACAAGATAACATTCTATGCAAGTCAAGGTAACAGGGGCTTCACAGCACCATCCTTTTTTCTCCCAAGAGCGAGAAATGTTTTGTTTTGGGTTTTTGTTTTTTGGCTCCACAGACATTGTGGGAGCCTTTACATTAAACAAACTTTTAATGTTGAGAAAAATGCTGAGTTAGAAATGTCAGTGACAGAAACAGATTGCACTGAACTAATGTGTTAAATAAAGTTTATGATACTTAATTATGAAAACTGTTTGACCTTCTGACAGGTCTGTTGATATGAATAAAAGTCCACATTTGAGTTTTATTGAATCTATGAAACATGATTTGGTAAACTAAACGATTGAATTAATGAGATTGAATATGGTTTTTGAGAAGAAAAACTTAAAGTTTAATTAATGGGAAAATTGAAATGAAGATAGTTCAAAATAAATAATAGTTATTTATTTTGGTACTTTATAATTAAGGTATAGTGTCATCTATAAAATAAAGATTTTAACTGTAATGTAAATTGGTAATCTGGTTTGATGATTAAAAACATAGCTATGTTAAAACAGTTCAAACTGTTAAAACGATCTTAAAAGGTTTTATTTGAAAAATTAAAGTTAATGAGAAATAAGTGAATAAAAAGATATTTGTTAAACTAATAAGGTGAATTGTTAACGTTTAAGAGCTTATGCCAATGGCTCGCTGGGGTTTAATCACTGTTTGAAGTGATTAAAATTTTTTTTTTTTTTTTGAGTACTGGGACTAACACAAGGTCCTTTTGAATAGATTTGAATTTTGTTTTGGTTTTGATCAAACTTTGGGTCTTTGTAACCTAAGGAAGAAAAAAAGAAAAAAAAGAGGTTGAGATGTTACATTTTATTAAATGAACAGTAATGATAATTACTGATTACAACTTTGGTGAATTTGAATAAATAAAGAGAGACATGTTATTTTGATTTTACACTTGATGTTTAAAGTTTCTGTTTAACATTGAGTGAGGTGAATTCTTTGTGGCATTGGAATGCCAAATTAGTGGAAACGTAAAAATAGTAATTGATAAAATGTTTTTATGTACGTTTAAATTAATATGGGAAAAATACAAAAACAAAATGGTTTATTGTATTTAGCACCTGGTGGTAAAACTGAGTTTACAGAGACAGTATAGAACAAATCTATACTGAACAAAATCCTGAAGAAATTTAATTTAAAAATAAAGCAGAATTTGAGAGGAAATTTGTTGATTTTATGTTTGGTCTTTCATTTTAAAAAAAACGACAATCACGGAGATGATGGTGTTTTAGAGGAAAGCAGAGTGAACAGAACAGAGGCTTTGTGGTGTGTTCAAGCAGCTGGGACATGCTGCTGTTACGGGTTTAACCCCAGAGAGGGGGGGTCTGACCTAAGGGAGATTAAGAAATTTTGTTTTGAAGTAAGAGAAAAATGTGTTTTCTTTCTGAATAAAGTAATTTAAGGTAAATTAAACAACATTTTGAGAATATTTTAATTTAAAAGAACACGTGAAATAAATTGTGAATTGAAGGTAAATGTTTAAAGGTTTGTAAAATAGATCATGAGAAACCAGTTCTGATCTATATAAATTATTTATGTTTGCATCAACTGAGTTAAAATTTATCTAATTGTGGAAGATACCAATTAAAGTTACAGGTAAAGACATACAACTAATGGTAACTAAAATTAAAACTGAACTAAAGTTAAGTTTTAAATATAACATAAACAAAAGTGATGCTATTTGTAAAACATAAAGAAGATGAATAATTAGAAATGCTAATTAATGAAATAACAATTTAAGGTGGTAATTGGAAAATAACCATTCTGTTTTGATTTTATTTTTGATTTTTGTTTTATTTTGTTTATTTTTTTGTGGTATTTTGAGCCATGGTTGTCCCACGTCTCAAAAAGGGGGGAGATGAAGGTTTAAACAAAACTGTGTTAAAGTGCTGAAGGGATGCTTGGTTAACCTAATGGTTAGCATGAGGCTGAAACAACAGTGTTTAATACAGATAAAGGTTTAAATCAAATAATGAAATAAAGAAAGTTGACAGGACTTTTCTGGAGAAGCACTGTTTAGTCTGATTAAACCTTTTCAGATTAAAGTAGATTTCCAGCAGACCATATCTGTGGAAACAGGGTTTATCTGCCGTTTCATTTTTATGGTTTGATCATTTTAAGGGCTTTTATGGTTTCGTTTGACGAAAACCTAGGAGGCACTTTCTATGGGTCTATAATGTCAGATAACGTTCTGATTTGTTTGTTTGTTCTTTATTTGGATGGAAGCCAACTACAACAAGTATACCAGTTCAGAAAAGGAGTTTTGACAATTAATATAGCCACCACCAGTAAGAGCTAATATTAAAATAGTTCTTTGAACTTATATCATCTTGGTTTACACCTGTGAAGGGAAGTACACCTGTGAGCAGGGCTAGTGACAGGAGTCACATGACTTCCTGTGACATCACTCTGAACTTGACAAACGTAGAGATCAGGGACAGGTGCAGTGCAAAGCAGAAGTCTGGAGGTTTTGTGAAAGTAAGACCATTAGACCAGCGTTGCCTGCTGACCGGAAACATGCGCCCTTAAAGGATCCTCGCTTTTATTTGTCTTCACATACAATGTGACGGAGAACATCGTGAGTGGAAACTCACACTTTAGGAGCCAAACAGCAGCTCCTCAGGTTCATTTGAGAGCCCCATTTACATCGACGACAGAGGTGTCCTTCGAAGGTGTCCTTAATGAATATAAGGCTAAAATTAAATTAGCATTAGGATTTGAATTTTTACCATTTTGGACAATTTATGAAAATGTGGATTAAATTAAGTATATTTATAAACAACAAAGGTTTATGAATTGTAGAGATGCTGTAACTGTTAATTAAAACTGGAAATGAGAAAAAACTGGTCCAAGGACTGGACAGAACAAAATAGCACTGAGCATGCTTTTAGCTGAAGAGGGGGGATCTACAAAAGGATTTCCTCCAAAGTAACACAGGACTAGTTACAGCAGAACTAAAGCCTTTGAGAAAGGACTTCAAACTCTAACAGAGGAATTAGAATATTCTGGTATAGAGAAATTAATTTTGACCTGGTTTTAAAACATATTTGGAAGATTTACTGGGGTTTTAGAATCTGTATTGAGATACAGTACATGTACTTGTTGTTGTTGCACTTCCATTGTCTAATAACTTTTGTTTGTGTTGCTTTCCATGTACCGGAGCTTGTTGGTGAGATTGATGAATGTGGCCATTGCTGGGTCAACATTCCTGGACATGCACCTGCCAAACGACTAAGGTCAAGGCTTTGACCTCAGATAAACACTTTGATATCTGAGGGACGTTATTGTTTGCATGTACACCAACGGGACAACAGCTCCAGGACGGATCATACTACAGACCTAAGGGCCGTATGGTTCATTGAATTGATTATGCTGAAGAGAATTGATTTTAATCATTATGAATGTGCATAAGTCTCACTCCATGTGTTTTTCTTTTTGTTACAGGGACAGAAATGGACAGGCAGGGACAGGCCAGAGATCTTGAGTCCAATGGGTTGACCAGGTCTAACCTCTGGCAAATTTTTCTACTTTATTTTGGAGTGACACTATGTTTTGATTTATGATTTATGGACATTTATGATTTATGGACTTTAAAGAATTTGACTTTGAAGAATCAGTGCATTACTCTGTGGGTTCCCATTTGATTTGAAACATATCCATTATAATCTTTTGTTATGTTTGTTTTGACGTGTGTTGTAAGTTAATCATTCGAAGTGATTACATACGTTTGATGCTTGATGTTTGTGTTTTGTCACCGCCTTTGGGGCAAGGGGTGGATAGAAGAGTTTTTCCCAGCTTTAGGTCATTTACCGATTGGTCAAATGTTCTTCTGGCTAGGTCAACAGCCCTGCTGGGTTTTCGCTTCTGTCATAGTTTACAACTCACACTCAAGCTAGTAGGTTCTTTATGCTAATTGTTATCAGCATAAAGAGGGGGGAATGTTATGGGAATTGCATGTGTTTTCATTTAGTGTCTATGTTTTAGTTTAGATATGATTCTTCTGTGTGCTCCATGCTATGACAAACAGACCATCACGACCTAGGTCGCAGACTGTGGAGGAGTGAACATCCTCCGCCTCCTTAACACTGTGTACTGCTGGGTATAAAACGACATGTATTGTTTAGCTCTTTAAGCAAAACGCACTGTGTACCTTTGATATATATCCGTGTATGTTTGCTTCATTCTTGCAAGAATAAAACCTGGCCTTTCGCTTTTTATAATATAATCTGTCTCCGTGTCTCTCTGGATAATATAGGGATATAGAATTCTCATAACAATAATAAATAGTATTTGTTTAAAGATATAAACAAACAACATAAGAAGTGTTGGTAGAAGTGGTATTTTTCCATCTTTATGGCAACTGTGGATTTCTTTGAGTTAAATGTACTCTGTTTGATCAAGAAACATCAAAATAAGCTTTAGATTTGTTCATTCAAGAGCTGCCATGTTGTTTGAGTTTGGCTCAGTTTTAAAACATTGACTAGTTTGTTCTTGTAACACTTTATTATAAAAGAAAACATGCTCAAAGTGTTTCTATTTGAAGCAAACTCAAAGACAATGTTCCACAGAAATATATAAAAAAGTAAATACATAGATTTACAAGAAGAAGGAGTTTGTTAGTTTTTCAAAGTCCAGTCAGGAGCAGCTTGAGCCTTTGACTAGTGTCTGTGTTTAGTTCAGTGCAGATAAATGCAGTGGTTTTAATTCATGTTCAGACACAAAATGTCACGTCTTTATTTAATATGTGATTAATGATGAAGTCATGAATAAACATTTTAGACTCTGTATTTCACTAAACATGAGGTTCTTATTCAAAACTAAAACATTCAAACTATTAAACATGTTTAATATTGTGTAGTTATTATAATAAATGATCAAAAATACTGAAGTGAGGCCCACTTTGTGCAACAAACACTTAAGATTTACTGAGCTCTGTTAAAGAAGGATCTGGTTTAAAAAGGTATAAAGAGTAAAATGTTGAATGAAAACAGTGACAATGTGGTGAAGCAGTCACATGAAATGATGGCATTAGTCTGTAACTGGAGTTTTAGAATGGATGTAAAAGTCTGATTGGAGAGTTTCTCTTAATCAGACACAGATAAAGCTGTTCTGTCGACTATTGCAGCTTGTTTACAGCAGTGTTTCCCAACCTTTTTGAGCCACGGCACATATATTACATTAGAAAAAGTCACAAGGCACACAACCAAACAAAAGTGGCACAAAAACTATACATATTGAAATATAATAAAAAACCTACTCTCAATTCACTCAGTTCACTTAGTGTGAAACCTGGGCCTGTTTAGTTAAACACAAAGCTAATATTTTTGCGGGAATTGAGGAAAGACAAAGATCTTAGTCAACAGCTCTGAGTATCTCTCATTTTTTTTGTCTTTATGGCGGGCATGCTTGACAAGCCCACCTCGCATATACGTAGGTTGTGGAGAAAGGGAGTAGAACTGAAATAGTTTGGCTTGATTGGTTCCCCAGTATAAGCAGTGTTGGAAGTAACGGCGTTAGAGTATTGTTAATTTTTCAGTAACGGAGAAAATCTAATTAATTACTTTTCCCATTGTTGTTACGCCGTTATCGTTACTGAGAATGTAAAGTGTTGTGTTACTACAATTTGGATGAATAAAGCGCGAGGTGTCATGCTTTGGCTACACATCAGCTGCTGCTGGAGAGAGCGGGGGATGATTGGCTGACGCTGTCTCACTGCGCGCTCTGACTAACACTAAACACAAGACAGCGTCAGCGACAATGGAGCCTGGGAAATTCAAAGGTGGCGTTCTCGAACTGGAAGTACCGGCACTACTTCTCGTTAATTGAAATTAAAGGCAAGAATGTTTCTGTAAGAATGTTTCTGAAGGGGGACGCTAACCATGACCAAATGGTGTCATAGAGGGAAGCGTGGAGGCCTTCTCGTTAAGCTACAAAGCTGCCTATCAAGGACCCCACTGCTGTATATCTACTTAGCTAACGTCCAGTCCCTGCAAAACAAGACAGACAACCTGTTGAGCCGCATCAAGACCCAGCGCGAGGCCCAGGACTGCTCTGTGTTGTGCCTGACAGAGACATACTATAGCTCCACAGCAGTGTGCCGGTGTCAGCCTTCCAGCCTCCGGTTTTTGCTGTCTACCGTTTGGACAGAGTGAAGGAGAGCACCAAAAAAAACAAGGAGGTGGTGTGTGCTTTCTTATGCACAAACAGTGTTGTTGTGCTCATACGTTTACATACGCTGGCAAAATTTGTGATTTTTTTTTTGGTAATTTTTAAGAAAATATGAATGATAACACAAAAAAATGTATCACTTATAGTTAGCGTTTTTTTTTTTTTTTAGATTTGTTTATTTCTTTAGGACAGCGTACAGTCTACATTAAGCCGGAGCAGAGATGCTTGTACCAGATTATAGCTTAACAGCTAATTTCCATCTGTAGTCCTATATTGTACATGTTTTTTGGTGGTAGGGGAAACCGGAGTACCCGGAGGAAACCTACGCAGACACAGGGAGAACATGCAAACTCCACACAGAAAGGTCCTGCCCTGGATGGGAATCGAACCCAGGACCTTCTTGCTGTAAGGCAGAAAGGCCCTGCCCTGGTTGTGTCTAGCCATTTATTGTCAAAGAATTGTGTTTACTCTTTTTAAATCATAATGACAACACAAACTGGCCAAATGACCCTAATCAAAAGTTGATATAACCTGATGATTTTGGCCCGTCACACAGGTGACTGGATCTTCTTCCAGTCAGAAGATCTAGATGAATACTGTGACACCATCACTGGATACATCAATTTTGTATTTACTCTTGTGTACTAAATTAGCTTGTTGAACAACATGAAAGCCAAAAACCTTGGATTAATATGGATGTAAGAAAGAAACTTAAAAAGCAAGTGGTGGCTTTTAAATCTGGTGATGCTGCTGCCTGTAGGTAGGCCAGATACTCATTGAAGCCGTGCATCAAAGATGCAAAGTGAAAGTTACTTTAAAGAGGATGACCGAGGGCACATGTGGATGGGACTGAACATTATCACTTCTTTTAAACCAAGTTAAGGATATATTACAGCTTTTGACCTCTCACTGCCAAATTAGCTAAATCAGAGCCTGACATTTTTTTTGCACTTGGTGAGCAGGACAGTTTCTCAATTCTTCTGGAAGACATCCAGAAGGTCCTATCCAGGACTATGGCGAGGAAGACCCCGGGACCAGAGGGTGAAGACTCTTCACCCTCTGGTCAGGGGTGTCAAACTCAATTTCTCAGAGGGCCAAAAGCTGGGACTAAGTCACGAACCAATATTTATTTAAAAATTTAAACAACATCTGCACGTTTTCTCTTCTTTCAAGGTATGTAATGTTAAACCTTTTCTTATTAAAATAAATTTTTAACACTAGTTTTGTTTAAACACTGAATCCAGAGCAAGCATAATATAAAATAATAACTGACTTTTTATTAACTTTAAATAATGCCTATAGTCTGTACTGTATCTGTCAACAGGAGTGGTGGGGGCTATTAGAGGACTGACGGGCCGGCGCTAAAACATTTGCAAAGCATTTTGGGATTCGTATTATTAGCGGCATGCGCCAAACTGATGCATACATATTTGATATCATCTCGCGGGCCAAATATAATTAAATTGCAGGCCAAATTTGTCCCCTGTGCTTGAGTTTGACATGTCTGGTGTAGAGAATGGGGCTGAGTGCCAATGTTTGTGATGATACTGGCTGAAGTCCTATTACCAATCCTGACAGACTGAGGTCTGCCAGTCAGAAAGTCTAGGAGCCAGTCACAGAGGGTGGGGTGCAAACCAAGTGTAGACAGTTTGTGGGTGAGTTTGTGGGGGATGACTGTGTTGAAGGCGGAGCTGTAGTCGATGAAGAGTATCCTGAGGAATGGCAGCAATGGCATCTGAGGTGTACCTGTTGAGCCTATAGGCATGCTGCCAGGGGCTCAAAAGTGTCTGGTATGCTACTCTGAACATGGGCCAGCACCACTCTCTCGAAACACTTCATGATGATTGGAGTGAGTGCCATTGGCCTGTTCAGGCAGGTTGGTGGGTTCTTCTTAGGCAGGGGGACAATAGTCGTGGCCTTAAAGCAAGAAGGAACGATGCACCGTCTGAGGACAGCCACGGTAAGGCAAGGTGGGTTTAAGTGTCTTGCCCAAGGACACAACGAGTGGGGAGAGTGGGAATCGAAACGCCAACCTTCCGGTTGAAGGACGACCACTCTACCACTGAGCCACTGCGCCCCCACGTTGAAAATGAAGGTGAGAACCTCAGCCAGCTCAGTGGCACATGCTCTGAGGGCGCGCACAGGAATGTTGTCTGGTCCTGCTGCTTTGCGGTGGTTGATCTTCCTCAGGGCATTGTGTACCTGGCCAGTTGAGACAGTTAGTGGAGGGAAGGGGTGTTGGGTGTTTCAGGTGTGTGGGGGCCTCCTCTCTGCAATGTAGCTGGAGGCCTCAAAGCGAGTGAAGAATGTGTTGAGGTTGTCCGGCAGGCTGTGTGTTGAGGTAATGTTGTTGGTGGTGGTCCTGTAGTCTGTGATGTGCTGCAGGACTTGCCACATCCGCCCCGAGTCAGCAGTAGAATAGAAGCTGTCCAGCTTCTCTCTGTACTGTCTCTTTGCCGCTGTAATGGCTTTTCTCAGTCCATACTTTGCAAGAAAAGAAAGCTTTAACTTGAGTGGTCCGGTCTGCCCGCAGGACAGTTGGGTGTGAGGTGTCGGTCCTGGAGGACATTTACAAACAAAAACTTGTTTCTCGGTCATTACAGATCATTAATGACCCGTCTCAGCATCCTGCTGGTGGTATCTGTGAGCTCCTCCATCTGGAAAGCGTTAATGTTCTATTAAAAGCACTACATCTCGAACTGCAAAAAGCTTCTTCTAAAAGGCTGTGATGACCCTGAATTAAAAACATGCACTTTATTGTTTACTTACCCCTTTTATTGTATATTTATTCATGAGTTTTATGTCTCTTATCTTTTTAGTTGTTTATTGTGTTTTATGTTTTTTGGTTGTGATTTAATGTCTGTCTTTTTAATTGTTGCACTGAGCTCTGGCACTTTTTTTCCAATGTGGTTTTCATCTAAAAATGGCAAATAAACCTAAACTTGAACTTTGAATCTTGTACAAATAAGATCTGTAAAGTGCAAGTTAAAACAACATGTTCAATTATACAAAAAAACAATATAAAAACTCAATTAAAAGAGATTTCAGAATTAAGGACACGAGGAGGATGTGGCCAACTATTAAAGCCATTACAAACATGACACTCAACGAATAAAAAGAAAATGGCAAATGATTTAAATTCTTTTTACAAGAGGTATTATGTGCATGACTTCTCTGTCAATTGTAATAACCTCATAAACAACACAACAATTTACTGTTCTGCAGCAGCACTAAGCAAGTCACAGCTTTTTAGGACTATCAACAAAGCAACAAGCCCAGATAGTATCTCGGCCATCCTTTTGAAGACCTGTTTTTCAGGATTTTCAAGATAGACTTTATTGGTCCCCAAGGGCAAACTAGTCTTGTGTGGATCATATTACATGTAAACATAAATAGACAGAACAAAGTTTACAAGCCACACTATGCAGCCCATTTTTTCAGGCGCAATGATCTTCAGAAAAATGAAATATAACATTGTACAGACAAACCAACATAACATACGTAGTCACAAATACAGTTGCCATTACAACATATGTAACATAAACATACAGACATCAGACAACAACAGGAGTAGAGAGTAAAGAGTCAGACAGATTTCAAATGGCAGACGGTTGGTTTGGGATGATGTTGATAGGATAGTGAGGGATGTCGTCTGTGAGATGTTTAGGTGGAGCTGGTGGAGCCCAGTGTCCTTGTCCATGATGGGAGTACAGGAAGTACCAGGAGGATAAGATAAGACCCAGCTGCTGGCCAGACTTCTGATCGAGAGAAGGGACTTGGGAAAGGAGGGAAGGGAGACAGAAATGTCCACTCCCTTGAGTCTGTCACTCACGTCACAGAAGCACAGTTTAATTTCAGCAGACAGCGGCTGGGTAGATTTAAAGGCAGCTGTCTTACAAATTTTCCGAGTTTAAGGCAGTCCCCAGACCAATGAGCAGGAACCCCACTATCATAAATCCAAAAAGAAATACTAAACGTCCACAACAGACAGAACTTCTAAACACAGAACTTGCCAGTTCTTCCAGGCGTCCTGTGAGTATAGTCTGCCGCAAAGGTCCCGCCAGGGCAAATAGGTTTCCCCGGTGCACCCTTCTTATGGGAAGAAATTGTGTCAAATGCGCTCAGAGACCAGGTAGTCAGATCCATTTCAGTTCAGTTCTTAGAAGTCCAGCCAGCAGTAGAGTCAAAGAGAAATAGCAGAAATTTAGTATGACGAGACGAGACAAAAGAATCATACACCAGAGGCAGGAGGAGCAGGAGGAGACGTCCGCCTTGTCCGAGAGCAGGAAGTGAAGTCTCGTGAGAGCCTGTGCTCTCACCATCCTGGACCCCTGTCTTCCAAAGGTCATGTGATTTGCACACTGTACCATCTCTCTGGAAAGCAGCAACCATCATTCCAGTTCCCAAAATACCTGTACCTTAGAAAACAATGATTATTGGCCCATTGCCCTCACCTCTAATGTAATGTAAAGCAGTCATTCCCAAACTGTGGTCCGCGGACCACTAGTGGTCCGTGAGGGTACTGCAGGTGGTCCGTAGAAAGGCAAAATAAAATAATATTTTACCTTCATTTTACCAGGAAATTCCCATAAAAAAAAAAAAATTAAAAGAATATGTAGGCCTATATTGATATAACATTTTCATTAAATTGTCAAGTTATTGTGCGATTACTAAAATAGGCCAGTGGTGTTCGGCCGTGACGTTCAAGTTCAGTGTTGTTATGGATCGGTGGATAGCAACAGGTTCTCTGAAGAGAAAAGAGGCAGAAGTTCCAGAAAATAAAGAGATTCACAGTGAGTCAGATGCATCTATGAGCCAGATTCATCAGAAAACAACAAAGAAAAAATGTTGACTATCCAAGTGTTCTTTTCCATTGCTGTGGAAATAAGCCTATTGTTCAAATGAACCTGATTATGCCCTCGGGCACATGAGTAAATAAATAAATTAAATGAATTAAATATGTGGCAGCCGTTGTGTGCAGTAAACTTTCTTTTAACAAGCCTGTTGCACCCTGATGTGATGACTAATTATAGTAGTGCTAGTAAGCCTATTTAGAGGTGCGGATTAATTCAGGTAAGACTGTGTGTAGACATTTTATTATGTCTGTTAAGAGGTGGTCCGCAAAATTTTTTGATTACAAATAGTGGTCCACACACACAAAAAGTTTGAAAAACCCTGATGTAAAGTATCTTGAGAAGTTGATTGTGAGGGAACTGAAGTTATATTCCAGATATCAGATTGCTTATAAAAACAACCACTGCAATATTAACACCAGTGCCAGTAACACCACCAATCTTACAGCACCTGGAAAATCCAAAGGCCTATGTCTGACTGCAGCTCATTGACTTAAGCTCAGCATTTTATACCCTGCAGACACACCCTTTTCGATAAACTCACACAAATGTCTGTTAACCCCTACATTATCAGGGGTTCGAATGAACCTTACCTTGTTGGACTTAAAAACTGTCAACATTGGAGTACCCCAGGGCTGTATTAGTTCATCTGTCCAGTTCAGTATCTATACCAATGACTGCACCAGTAGTTACCCCAGCACGCTTGTCATCAGTTTTTACGTATGATACGGCCATTTTGGCACTTATGAACACAGACATTTCAAGTTACAGATTGGAGGTGGAGCCCTTTGTAGAATGGTGTGATGACCACTATTTCATTGTCAATGTGACAAAAACTGAAGAAATGTTTTTTGACCCAGGACATTCGGGAGTCCCAATCTTACTCTTAAGCCATGACACAAGATCACTCAGGTACATTCTTACAAATACCTGGGTGTCCATATTGACTCCAGCCTGACGTGAGACATCCATGTGAACCCAGTCTGTAGCAAGATTCAGGATCATTGAGATTAAAAATCTTTTTTTCGAGAGTGACCTGGCCAAGACGACATGATTACATACAGTTTCAGAAAAATACAAGACATTAACAAAAACAGAAATAACAATATTTACAATCAAAAGTAACAAAATCAAGGTCAATGTGTGATAGTTCAAAAACAGTTACATTTTCCAATTTCAGTCACAAGTTCAGATAGATTTAGTTCCTTCCATGCACAGGGGGCATGTTCTCATGTTCTCCGTTCTGACTCAAGGAACCACCATCAGTATGTTCTTCTGAGAACCCAGAGCATACTGTTGTTGGTTTTTAGCATGTATGTGCAGTGGTAAGATGGGAGGAGCCAAAGAATAAATGAATAGGTTTGCAGCGTTAAATAAATATAAATGAAAGTCAGCAAATGAGACCACCTGCGAACATTCAGGGACAGAAACTCAGCTGCAGCATACAATGTACATACGTGAACACGATTCCCACAATCAGTCATAAAACGTAAAGCACAATGATAAACAGTGTCCAGCTTTTTTAAAAGATGATCAGATGCATTCATAGAAAGGAGATTGGCGTAATCCAATAAAGGTAAAAATGTTGCAGCATTTCAATGTTTCCTGGTATAAACAGAGAAACACGATTTGTTTCAAAAATGAAAACTGAGCTTTAGCTTCAGTTAATGTACAAGATGCTCAATATGTGTGCAGTGAGCAGTTCTCTAAAACATTTCTGTGCTTTTAATTAAACTTTAATTACAGTCTGTAAAAATGAATTCCACCTGATCTACCTCTGTAACTGTAGTAATAATCTGTATGTGATAGGTAAATGTTGGTTAGTGATTCTGTCAAATGTCTGCGTGAGATCCTGTTTTATGTTAAATGTTTTAATCAACTTGTCTAGGGACTATGGATGGAAATTAGACCATGGCTAGAATTTGACATATTTACATGTATTTTATGTACTCTGCTAGGACGAAAACCTTGATGGAGCGCCCGGCATGTTAAAACTATTCCTTCTTGTCTTGGAGTAGTCTGCAACTGAGCGAGGTCATGTGCCGCCATGAGGTTATAAACCTCCAAGTCAAAAACCTTCCTAAGCTTCTCTGAGAAGGCTTGGAAACTGGTACAGGCTGGCTTATGCATCTCCCACTCAGCCTTTCCCCAAAGGTGAGCCCGGCCTCTCAGAAGATTAATTGAGAATGCTACTTTTGTGGCCTCTGTACAAAAAATCCTAGGTTGTAGGGCGAACAGTATGGAACAGTTTGTGAGGAATGGTACCAGGTTCTCCAGCGTAGCGGTCAGGAACTCTCACTTATGGCTCCTGCAGCGGCTGTAGAGCCGGTGGACAGGGGAGAAAAAAGAGGTTTGGATCAGGAGGAGGAGCAGCAGTATCTTCAAAGGGAGCCAACAGTCTGAATAATTGAGCCGTCAGGCGCTGGATCTGATCTGGCATGATTTTAAAGGACTCCTCCTGCTGAGTTCCCACCTGAAAAAACCTGGGGGGAAAGCCGGTGTTGCAGGGTATTCTCAATGGCAGTGAAACAGTTTACCACTCTTTCTGCATTTGCTGAGTCCACTGAGGCCAGATTGTTCTGTAATTCCGTTTTTTACAGGACTCAGATACACAAAACCGAATGGATTGTAATGTTTCTTGATTGAAGATTAAAGAACAGGCAGGTAGGAGTAGACTGGTGGCAAGAACTTGACTGGAACAGGGAGCTGTGCGGACTGTGCACTGGGACTGGAGCTGCGATGTCGGGGTCCGGACTGGAACCAACGAGCACGGGCAGAAACTGGAGACCACAGGTACAGTAGGTACCGTTGGTTTGATCAGGCAGAAATGCTCTTAAGTTGATCTGCAGAGTAGTAGTTTGTGCAGTAAATCTAAGAGACAGATAGTCGGCTGGATGTTCAGGAAAACGTTGTCAAAGATGAGGAGGATTGAGGCTGGGAAGGGAAGCCGTGAGCACGTTGCACCTGCAGCTTTACCTTTAGCACCTGCTGCTTTACCTTTAGCACCTGCAGCTTTACCTTTAGCAGCTTTACCTTTAGCACCTGCTGCTTTACCTTTAGCACCTGCAGCTTTACCTTTAGCACCTGCTGCTTTACCTTTAGCACCTGCTGCTTTACCTTTAGCACCTGCTGCTTTACCTTAAGCACCTGCAGCTTTACCTTTAGCACCTGCTGCTTTACCTTTAGCACAGGTGATAAAAGCCGTGGCCGCGGTAGTGACAGGGAGTTTGGGAATAATGCAGCTTCTATTGACAGCTGTTTGGGACAAATACGTGTTGGTCATTCTGACACTTTACCCAGTCGAGGAGGGAGAGGCAGGGGTAAACATAGTCCTAAAGAATGCCCTAATCAAAGCAGCGATCGTAATAAAAGTGATGGCTGTGTGCTGTGCTTTATGAGAGGTCCCACACTCTAAAAAACTACTAACTATGCCACATGGATGGATAAGAAAAGATAAAGCAACTGCAACCACACACATACAGTACATGTGTATATTTATCATAACTATTTGCATACGTTTTACTAGTTATGGTATATAAGAAGTTGTAGTTATTCTTTATTTTGGTAATGTTGCTTTTACAAATTACTGTTATAAAAATTAATTTCAGAAAAAAAAAAAACTATTATAATATGTTCATTAGTGTATGTTCTGTAAATAACATAACCGCCAATATATAATGTCATGGTATGCAAATTATATGCAAATTAGATGCTTAAAATGTATTTACTTATATACTTTGGGTCATACCTGACATTTTTCAAGTTTAGAGTAGGACTCTATCTCTTATTATTTTCAAACCACAGCCTTTTGAAATTTGGATCTCAAAAATCTGTATTTTTAAATAAACCCTGGCGCCTAAAGGGGGCGAGAGACTGACAAAAATTATAAGGGCATTATAGCCATAATAAATGATAGTACTTGGATACTTAAGTACATTTGAAGGCAAATACTTTTGTACTTTTACTCAAGTGAAAGTTAAAAGGGAGTACTTTTACTTTTACTGAAGTAATATTTTACCTAGTGTATCTGTACTTTAACTCAAGTACTTGGTTTGTGTACTTCGTCCACCACTGACAGACACTAATGTTACATTAATATTTTCATGTTCTTTATGTTCTTTCATTGTTCAATAGAGGACTCTGGGAGCACGGATAAGAAAGACCCTAAAAAAGGTACAGTAGTTTCCAAATTGCTATTGGCATGAAATTTACACATTCTAAACAAAAAGTAATGACAATAAAATTATTCAATCAATTAATTACTGTTTAAAAACCAAAGTCAAAATAGGGAACTGAGCCCTAATGGGGCCCTTGGGGAAAAATAACTGATTGATTGATTTTAGACACACCAAGACACTTTTAAATGGGGCTGGTATAAACTGGCCTGTCACAGCACCACTTACACTTAGTGCTGCTGGGACAGTGAGGACAGATGAGTGACAGGGGCCACTGAGGGGGCCAATCAGATTTCACCCTGTGGCACCACCCCTGGAAATCTGCCCCTGGTTATAAACAGAAATCATCTTTGAAAAAAACTCTGCTCTGGACTCGTCCTTCAACTCAGAGAAACTGCACAAAAAGAGAAAATCTAAATGAACAAAAACTGAAGCAACGTGAAACAGAGATAAATGCTGTTGATTCAATGACACAATGTTTAACGAGGAGGAGATAATTATCGTCCTGACACTGAAGTCAGAGCTAAATGTTTACACTCAGCTCTAAACCTCAGTTTAATCTAATGTATTCGTATCAGTCTGAATTCAGTCGGTCCATGGACCAGTTTGTTTATTGTGCCTTAAATGTTAGCATTCACATTTATAATAGACCTACTTCTTCTATTCTTTAAACTCTTTATCTCAGATCAGTTTTATTCCTGTCTCTGGATTGGTGTTTGTTTGTTTTAGTCTAAAGTTTGAGCACTCTTTTTTATTATTTTTTTCCAGACTCCATTGTCAAGGCTTCTCATAAAACAATTAAAGCAGAACCAGGCAGTTATGTCATTTTACCTTGTGAAACCGAGCCTCCATTCGATGTGTCCAGAATGTTGGTGGAATGGACACGAGGTTCAGAACATGTGCACACGAGCAGAAAAGGCTATGACGAACCAAACGAGCAACATCCTTGGTTCAAAGATCGCACTCAGTTTTTCCGTCAAGAAATGAAACATGGAAACATTTCAATAAAACTCTTCAAAGTGATCAAAGAAGATGAAGGGAATTACACCTGCTGGGTGCCTAAACTGGGGAGTAAAGTCACAAAGGCCATGTTACACTTATTATTATTGGTAAGAACTACACAACTGTTTTAACAGCTCTATTTTACTAACAGTGTGTACATTTTTTTAATTTTTTGAGACTCATGTTTCTTTTTCTTTGTCGTGCAGCAAAGCCTGAGAATGAGGATAAAAAGGGTAGGAAAATCATATTTTTTATTTCACATTTATAAACCTACAGGCCTTGAAAAGCCCAGAGCTGACAGTTACATAAACATTTACCTGGAAATGGATTTAATCATTTTGTGAAATAAAGCCTAAAAAATGTAGAATTAAAGACTTGACTGATTTTCAATACTTTGTCTTTTTCTATCCAATATGTTGGATAGAACAGTCTTGTAATGATTGGAGATCTATCAATAAAACAAATGTTTATGTTTAGTTTAACAAAGCCCTATAATAAAAAAAATTGTACGCTTCTTTTTCCTAACTTTGTTTGTTGACCTTGTTTCTTCTAGATTCCAAAGGCTTAAAACCTGGCGGAATTGTTGGGATAGTTATCATCATCATCATCTCCACAATAGTAACATTTTTCATCTGTAAAAAATACAGAGCAGGTAAGCAACTTTTGAGTTTACCATGTTCTATGAGAATAGATCCTCATTTATCCATCTGCCATAAACTTGTTTCCCAGTGAGTCCAGCTCCAGTCCCACAACACCGATTGACAGCTTCAGTCAGACTCGCAAAGATGGAGACTTAAAGGACGCCAGTAGCTTTGCTACGGAGCGGTCCTTCTAAGTGGAGGACTTTTCTGTGCACACAGGGCTTGAGCCTTATCAATTCGTGCCACTGGCTCAAACCGCGGTCTTAACAACTCCCAAAGTTAAAGATTGAAGTCTTGCAGCACAAGAGAGAATGGGGCCAGTGATAAAACCTTAGGCTAAAATTTAGGCTAATGCTCAGCAAATGCTAACAAAGTTTCAGAAATTGCAAACCTATGCATTTAGTTTGATTTTGGTAATTAGTGTTAATTACACACAGAACAGATATTTCAGGTCTCCTTCTACAACTGTTAAAAAACTCTTGTCTTGCAGCCAGTTTCTCTGGTCATCTTAGGCAAAACAAAAGATTTGCGTTATTGTTTACAATTACAGTATTATATTAATTCATTTTAGAGATTTTAAAGTGTTTATAAATTATATTAATAACACAAATATTCTCACAAAGCAAAGAATCTAAAGAAGACATCTAAACACAAACACTCACTGTCGCTACAGTCTACATGTTAGCGTCCTAATAATAATAATAATAATTAAAGCCGCAAGCGGCGATAAAGGCCCTCGCCTCCCTTGAGACCGCGGGGACACATATATTCGGAGGATTGCATGTCGTGCTTTAAAGCAAATTTGGAGCTGTTTAGATGAAAACCCTTTAGCACAAAGTGTACGATTTAGGTGGTCATGTATTCCACCCAACATTTTCTGTTGAGAAGGATCCTGGCAATTGGGAAATGGCATTTATTTCCCAATAGTTGCCTCTTCACAGACTCATTACGACCACAGCCACAAATCTATCAAAAAACAAATTGATAACTTTTTTTTGCACACGTGTCTAGATGATACTCAACAAATTTGGAGCTGTTTAGATGAAAAGCCTTTAGACACAAGGGGTGCAATTTAGGTGGTCACGCATACACCCAACATAGTAGATTTCCTGTTGAGTTTACGATATGGCTGTAATAAACTTTTCAGTTTGCCCTGAGGTGTCCTATGGATGTACCAAGTTTCATTTTTCTACGTTGGAAAAAAGTTACTTTCACTTTCCATAGGCCCAATGTATTTTGACTTTTCTAGGGGCCGCCACTGAGTCATTTTTAGTATTTTTTTTTCGGGACTTCAAATACATAAATTTTTGCCGGGCTTGAAGTCTGGGACCAATAAAATGACTTTTAGTTGTTCGTTTACTGGGTTAAATTGAGGATCATTTTGCAGAAAAATTATAATAAAAAATATATACCGAATTATAATAAAAAAAATATAACTCGAGCAAAAAGTCTAGAAAAACACTTGTCTCTTTTACATACATGTGTTTAGCTCATTTTGCCCAAGTTTGGTGTCTGTGGAATGAAGCAGCTTTTTCTGTGTACTTTTAAAAAAGAGGTGTATTTTAAGTCGGTTCACATTTTCAATTCAAAATGGCCGCCTTCCTGTGTGTGATAGGTGTGGTCCCCATTGGCTTTTTGTTCATAAGCCCATGGTGGATGTGTGTACCAAGTTTTATTTGCCTACAACAAACTAAAAATTTCACTTCCCATTGACTTTTTCACATTTTTCGGGGCGTTGCTATTGCAACACATTTATAGATAGGGGTGGTTGTCATTGGCTTTTATGCTCGTCATGACATAAGAGATGTGTGTACAAAATTTTATGTCTCTATGACAAACTAAATTCTTGGGTCCATTATAAGTTTGTAGGGGCGCTGGAGAGCCATTTCTAAAGATAACCCTTTTATTTACATATCTTTGTGTTCAGGTCATGAATGTGCACAAACGCCTTTTTGGGTCCAACTCGATCCGAGAAGCGTTTGAGAGTTAAGAGACGTTTTATTTTCACAAAAATGGCCACCTCGTTACAGGCTTGCCACACCCATACCCGATAAGATATCAACAACAAAGTCACAACTTTGGTTGGTGTCTAGATGATACTCACCAAATTTGGGGCCATTTAGATTAAAACACAATGATTTGCATCTTTCTGCGCAAAGTGCGATTTTAGTGGCGCGCGTTTCACCCCACATGGCGGACTTCCTGTTAAGTTTAGGGTGTGACTGTCATTGACTTTTCTGTTTGCCCTGAGGTGTCCTATGGATATACCAAGTTTCATTTTTCTACGTTGGAAAAAAGTTACTTTCACTTTCCATAGGCCCAATGTATTTGATTTTGTAGGGTCGCCACTGAGTCATTTTTCGTATTTTTTTCGACTTCAAATACATAAATTTTTCGCGAGCTTGAAGTCTGGGACCAATAAAATGACTTTTCGTGCATGTTCACTGGGTCAAATTTAGGATCATAGGTCGACAAGAAAGATAAAAAAAAAAAAAAAAAAAACCCGAGCAAAAACAATAGGCCCTCCCGGCCATCACCGGCTCGGGCCTAATAATACATTTTATTTATAACGCGCCTTTCTGGACACTCAAGGTCGCCTTACAACATTAGTAAAAATACAATGGCACATAATTAAAAACAATTAAAATCAAGATTAAAAAAACAACAAGAAAACAACAACATTTACATATATTGATGACAGGACAGTCAGTTATGAAGGGAGTGAGTAGGCCAGTCTGAACAGATGTGTTTTGAGTTTGGATATGAAATGTGGCAGTGTGTCTGTGTTGCGGAGGTCAGAGGGGAGAGAGTTCCAAAGCTGGTTACAAGACGGGCAGGAGGGACTGAGAGCCGTAGAGAGGAGGAGGAGCGGAGGGAGCGGGCAGGGGTGGATATGTGGAGGAGCTCAAATAGATATGGAGGTGCAAGGTTGTGTATGGCTTTAAATGTGAGGAGCATTATTTTATAGTTGATGCGATATGTGATGGGGAACCAGTGGAGCTGTTGCTGGACGGGTGTGATATGATTGGTGGAGGGGGACCAGTTGAAGTTTATGAAGGGTTTTTTGAGGGAGACCAAACAGAAGGGAGTTGCAGTAATCCAGGCGGGAGGTGATGAGGCTGTGCACAAGGACGGCAGTAGAGTGAGGGGGTGAGGGACTCCTACTGGAGTCTGAGTCACCACTTTTCTGTGGATCTCCTTTTATTGTAATTTGACTCTGAACAATTATCCTCCGTGAATGCTCTAGTATTTTAATCCGTGTGTACTGTCACTGGGTCGGTCTGGTTGGCTGCAGCCTTCGATACACTGTCTCCTCTGCAGCGACAGCGCTGCTCGGTTTATCCCGGGGAGCAGCGATAAACAACGTACACTGATGGTGCGCGCTTTTGCGTTCAATCTAATTAGCAAAGTTGATACGAAACGCACAAGTCAATGGTAGTTTGAGTCTGTGTTGAGTCATAACTCACGGTGTTACACGAGTCATGAGATGTTCATGTTCAGTCAAGTCCAGAGTCATGAGCCAGTGACAGGTCTTTAGTGCCAAGGGCTGCATCTCTGCTACAAGTCCAACCGAGTGCTGCCCGTGTACGAGAAATAACTAACGGAATATTGAGTGAAAGAGTAAAGCTAGATGTCTGTGTGTACTGGGCTACAGTATTAACACGCAGCAGCCCTCATTAGCGCGTTAGCCCGGTATCAGGAGCAGCTGAAGCTAACGTTTAGCATACTTTACCTAACTAGCAACGTGACAAAATTGATAAATTAACTTTAGCTTTACTGGGAAGAAACATAAATTCCAATGCATTGGAGAAGCAGTCCCGCTTGAAATGCCCGCTGCATTTTAACTCCAGCTCTCAGCGGGAACTCGTTGTGTTCCAGGCCAAGTGCACGCAACCACTGGAGCCTACTTTCCACATCAACTGGAAAGCAATGCAGTCCAGCAGTGCTGTTGCAACCAGCTACACTACAAGTAGATGCTAATATAGCTAGCCTGATGTTTTTAACACCCTACTTGGGAACAAGATGTTTTTATACCAGGGGCGTGAGCCAATGCCAAGGGTGTGGTGGGGTCGTGCCAGGGGCGTGGGTGGTGAGTCATTAGTCGAGCCAGTAACCACCGTTCAACCCATGGGCGTAGGTTTAGGGGGGGACGCTAGGTACTAGTCCCTATCAATATTTTGAGATGGCAAATTTGTCCCCACCAATATTTAGCAAGCTCCTTTGAACTGCTATTTGGATCGATTCTAACGGCCAGGACGATGACAGTACAAGAAACGCCGTAATTTGATTGGCGGCGGGATATCTGACAGGCTGGGCCGGGACTACTTTTGTGCTTGCACTAGCAGCGGCGGTTGTGTGTGTGTGCGCATGTTGACAACGCCGACGGTAAGTTACCAGGGCTGTCTCTCTGCCACATACAAAGGCCAGAGTAAAAACGTTTTAATATTCCGTTTTGCCCCTTTTGTACTTTGTAGATGCCACCCAAGAAGAAAAAGGGGACATAAGAAGCTTTTTCATAAAGCAGAGTCCAGTGTAAGTAGGCAATATACTAGCTCGCCACACAAATAAACTAGCAGTAGTGACTGACCAGTCACTAATCAATGTTATATAGTTCAACAATAATAAAATGTTAGAATATGATCTGTATTTTATTCTAATGTTGATCTAGCTTACTGCTAGTCTCATACAGACAAACTTAACACATAGATTAACATAAATTTCAACACATTAATCCACAAAACCATGTCCCCTTCATATTTAAAAATGGCTCTGAAATATAAACATGATGTGTTGAATGCATACTATGATACGGGTGTATTTTATTCATTAGTTCATTTAATTACATATAGGAAACTCAGACATCTTGAAGATGTCATAGATGTTGAGGAAGAAGTAGCTGGACCTTCAGGGCTTCAGGCGAGGTCTTTATGAACTATGAATTATTAAAGCGTGATTAAAGGAAATCATGCATTTTAAAAGTTTTTAAAAACCATGTCCCCTTCATATTTAAATTGCTCTGAAATATAAACATGATGCGTTTGAATGCATACTGATACGTGTGTATTTAATTCATTAGTTCATTATTTAATAAAAAAAAGTTCTCAAAGTCTTCCTCTTGCAACAGTGTTTTTTTTTGTAAGTATAAATAGGCTACTAACGTACATGGAACAATGGTTGTTCAGCATTTCAAATTCTTAGGTATTAACGTGAGTGTACCGAAGGGTAAATAGTGTTTATAATAGAAAAATGTTTATATTTATTTATTTAGATTTGTTTCCTTGTGGCAGAGTATTTTTTGTTAGCGTAAATACTAATAATGTACATAATAATTTATGTTAATAAAACGTTTGGTTGTTCAGCATTACACAGTCTCAGGTTTTTTATTTTTTTAAAGTGCATTTTTTAGATTATACAGTTATACTAGCTCTTTAGGGACAGTATACAGGATGGTATATTGGGGTAAGGATACAATATAATGAGATGAAGTAGATTCACTTCTGTATTCTGATATTCTGGGTTCCTGGGTTCAATCCCATCCAAGGCAGGGCCTTTCTGTGTGGAGTTTGCATGTTCTCCCTGTGTCTGCGTAGGTTTCCTCCGGGTACTCCGGTTTCCCCTACCACCAAAAACATGTACAATAGTCCCCCCCCCAAACACACATGGGGCCAGGTCATGTTTGTAAATGAGAATTGGTTCTCAAACAGTTTACCTGGATAAATAAAGGTTAAATAAAATAAAATTCTGTATTGCCAACAGTCTGGGGGGGTCCCCACCAAAGCTGAGACCAAACCTACGCCCATGGTTCAACCTGAAGAGGGCAGCACTTAGACGGTTTTACACCATAAAATGTCAATTTAAAATTTAAAATGAATATACTTTATACTCAAATGTCAAAACTTTTACTCAGATCAGTGAACAGCACTAATAAGGCCCCATTCTTACAGATCATTAACTAAAAAAAGTTTTAGGGTTTAGTTACTCTTGTGTTACTGTTTTTTTGACCATTTTAGTGTTTTTACCATTTTAAACTAGATCTAATAAATAATAAATGATACAGTCATCATTAATCTTCCTTCTTTAACAGAGCCCAGTAAATCTTAAAAGTGTTTGTTGTACAATGTGGGCCTCACTTTAGTATTTTTGATCATTTATTATAATAACTACAAAGTATTAAACATTAGTTAAGTTACTTGTAACAATAAGTTATAAACATTAGTTTGAATGTTTTAGTTTTGAATAATAACCTCATGTTTAGTGATGTACAGAGTCTAAAAATGTTTATTCATGACTTCATCATTAATCAAATATTAATGCTTTACTACTAATAGTGTGTTGTTATTTTGATGTTTTTAAATTGAAGTTGAAATTTCACGAAAAAGACATTATGGTGAAAAATGTTTTCAATGTTTTTTTTTTTTTTTTCGTTTTCAACTTAATAGCGCAGCTTTAAATCTTTATAAAAACTGGTTCGGGATTCTTTTAGATTTTTATTTGTCTTTAAAACGTGGTTATTTATTTATGTAAAAATATATTGTCCACAGGTAATTGACCATGCTGATGCAGACCAGCTGACCAATTAGAAACAACCATGCCAATGAGGAGCAAGTGCCTCTCAACAATATCAAGGATGTGATGCCAGAAGAATTGCCAGAAGAGTTTTTTCAACGCAATACATAAAAAAAAAAAACATGTATTTAAAGGTCCTCTGTTCATCTTTTCTGGTTTAAATGAAGCTGGCCTCTACTGTCCCCTCTTTAAACCATTTTATATTTGCCAATGGATTTAGCTCTTGGAACTTTTAAACAAGAATTATTGAAACCTAAAAGTAATGTTCTTATGTTTCCAGTTTGAGATGAATTATGAAATCACCGAGAAAGACAATGTGACATTTTGTGTCTGAACATGAAATAAAACACTATTAACTAAACACAGACACTAGTCACAGGCCCAAGCTGTTCCTGAACAAACTACTTCTTCTTGTAAATCTATGTATTTACTTTATTTTTATATATTTCTGTAGAACATTGTCTTTGAGTTTGCTTCAAATAAAACAAACACTTTGAGCATGTTTTCTTTTATAATAAAGTGTCACAAGAAAAAAACTAGTCAATGTTTTAAAAACTGAGTCAAACTCTACAGAAACAACATGGCAGCTCTTGAATGAACAAACCTAAAGCTCATCCTTCACTTCCTGACTTCTGACAAGGCAGACGTCTTTCCCTCTGCTCCCTGCTCTCTGCTTATCAGTGTATGCTTCTCTGTTTCGTCTCGTCTCGTCATACTAATTTTCTGTTATTTCTTTGACTCTACTGCCTGCTGGACTCCTAAGAACCGATATGGATCTTATTACCTGGTCTCTGAGCGCTATTGACACAATTTACAAAAGAAGGGTGCTCCGAGGGAACCCAGTTTTGGATTATTGGAATGATAGGGGAATTCCTGCTCATTGGTCTGGGGAATGCCTTAAACTATCGGAAAATTTGAATGAAAGCTGCCTTAAATTTATCCAGCCACTGTCTGCTGAAATTAAACTGTGCTTCTGTGACGTGAGTGACAGTTTAAAGGATTACATCAAAGAGATGCACAGTCCAAGGAGCTGACTGGCATCTTCAGCACGGACTGTGGACATACAGAAAAGACTTTAACATCGAGAGTCAGATTTGTGAACTGCTATGTTGCTTAACGGATATGAAGTGTTACATCCAGAGAAGAGTGGACAGACCGGTGAGCTGCTACGTGGTATTATGGGCCTGACCATGGATAGGAAACATCAAAGTTACTCCACAAAATGGAAGCATGCATCTGTCGCTGAGAACCAGAACTGATTGATTATGATCCGGACAAATTACCGAAGTTCAAAACCTATAAACTACAAATTTTCATCCCCACCCCCTTCCTCCCTCGTTTAGAAGACTAGCCGGCAGCTGGGTCTTATCTTATCCTCTGTTATGTACCGTCCCACAAAGGGCAAGGTCACTGATCTCACTCCAACAGACTGCCTATTCATCGCCCCCACAGAGGCCTTGGCTTACTATCCTAACAACAGCCTTCAACCGTCTGCCATTTTGACATCTGTCTGACACTGTGCTCTAATGCTGCACCCTTGCCCCTTCCCTCCCTCATTGTAAGCCACTTAAAAATCCCATCACGTGACCGCGTGTGCTGTCATTCCCATCCTATAACTGCAACTGTAGTTATCTTTGTTGTTTGATGTCTGCTATAACTGCAACTGTAGTTTATTTTGTGAAATGTTTGTTAACTGCTACTTTTGTTTAAATGCTCAATTTCATTTTCCTGAAGACCACAGCGCCTGAATAATGGCTTCACGTGAAGCACTTTGTGACTATGTCTGTGAAAGGTGATATATAAAAAAAACTTTCTTCTTCTTCTTCTTCTTCTTCTTCTTCATTTTGATGTTTCTTGATCAAATAAAGAACATTTAACATAAAGAAAAATACAGTTGCCATAAAGATGGAAAATACCACAATAGCATCAATATTTAAACACCTACATAAATATTCGGCTGTATTTTACAGAGCGCAGGGTGCCTACCATCCCCACCAACAAGTCAAAGTGTCCGTTTTGGGGCGCTTGGCAGTGTGGAAGCTACTGTCAAATATCTCCCCTTGGGTACAAAGGACTGTAGAGAGAGGTTACAGAATTCATTTTGTGCATTGTTCCCCGCGTTTCAATGGCATGGTCTCCACTTCTGTAAAACCAGACTAGAAGGGAGGGAGCATATGTTGTTCTAGAACTTGGATATACCTTTCATCATTGCTGGTGCCTTTCCAGATGTGTAAGCTGTCCATGCCACATGCACTCATGCAACTCCATACCATCAGAGAGGCAGGCTTCTGAACTGAGCGCTCAGAACAACTTGGGTTGTCCTTGTCCTCTTTAGTCTGGACATAGCGTCCCAGTTTTCCAAAAAGAACTTCGAATTTTGTTTTTAGATTAGATTAGATTCAACTTTATTGTCATTACACAAGTACAGGTACAAGGCAACAAAATCAGTGTTGCCAACTTAGCAACTTTGTCGCTATATTTAGCGAGTTTTCAGACCCCTCTAGCGACAAATTTTCAAAAAAGCGACTAGCGACAAATCTAGCGACTTTTTCTGGAGTTATTGGAGACTTTTGGAGACTTTCTGAAGTGAAAGCACACATCGTTCTTACTCTAATCAATGAGCAGCGGGTGCTGCCGCGGGCCCCACCCCCATCCCAAAGCACTCATAGTCGGCCCAGTCCTCGCGCAGCAGCCCCCCCCCCAGCTGCAGTCAGAGCAGGAGTTGTTAACCCCTCCACGTCCAGACTGCAAAATGAATCGCGCATGTGCGGCAACTTGGCAAGCCACCGCTGGTGGATCCCGCTCCGGCTTACATTCAGCACTCGAAAATGTAAAATGTTCTTTGTCGAAACAATGTATGGTTAAAAATGTTAATGCTTTTCAGTCACTTGTTGTAGGCTCCTAAGTGGACCATAAGGTTAAAAACTAAACTTAAGAAGAAAAAAAAAGAAAACAATCTTGTAAAAAAATAAAAAAGAAATTACGGTTAAAAATGTTAATACTTTACTGTGACATGTTGTAGGCTCCTAAGTGGACCATAAGTATATAAAAAAATAAAATAAAATAATATATATATATTTTTTTTTAAAGAAACTCCGCCGGAGTGTCTCTTTTAGGTCACTTTTGCCGGTCCCAAGCCCGGATAAAGGAGGAGGGTTGAAATTGTGAAGTAATAAACAAAACAAGAGTCGACAGAAAGTTTCATTTTAAATTTAAAGAATTTAGTTTGACCGTTTTGATTTCCATTGTTCTCGTGTGCTTATCACTTAATTGAAATGATAAATGAGAAGAGCATTATTGGGACAGTCGGCTATATCATAATAAAATACAGTAAAAGAGACCATGTGAGCACAAATTTGTCAAGAAAGCACGGAGAACGCAAGAAAGTATGAAATATAGTATGATGACGCGATGACGTAATGACGTCACGAATATGCTAATTTACGCATGACGTCATCTAGCGACACTTAGCGGCTTTTTGGCCAGGCTTTAGCTACTTTCCTTTGAAAAGAGTTGGCAACACTGAACAAAATGCAGTGTCTGAACACAGAACAGTTTTCCACTTTGCCACAGTCCATTTTAAAAGAGCCTTGGCTCCGAGAAAATGCCTGTGCTTCTGGATCATGTATAGATATGGCTTCTTTTTGGACCTTTAGAGTTTTACCCGGCAACAGCAAATGGCCCGTTGTCGGTGAATTGTCTTCACCGACAATGTATTCCTGAGCCCATGTTGTGATTTCCATTACAGTAGCATTCCTGTATCTGATGCAGAACAGTCTAAGGGCCCAAAGATCACGGGAATCCAGTATAGTTTTCTCGCCTTGACCCTTATGCACAGAGATTGTTCCAGATTCTCTGAATCTTTGGATGATATTATGAACTGTAAATGATGATAACTTCAAACTCTTTGCAATTTTTTTCTGAGAAATTCCTTTCTGATATTGCTCCACTATTTCTCGGGGGAATTGGTAATCCTCTGCCCATCTTGACATCTGAAAGACACTGCCACTCTGAGAGGCAATTTTTTTACTCAAGCATGTTGCCAATTAACCTGCCTGGCGCACCACATGCCTGGTGTCTTTCCCTCTTTTGTGATTGCCTGCTCCGCCCCTAATGTGTTCCACCTGTCTCTTGTTGTGTTTCCTTTTTAACCTGTGTGTTTTCCTCAGTTCAGGGCCAGGTTGTCTTCACCCCTGTCGGGGGTTTGCTGTTCAGTTTTTCTTGTGGGCTAGTGTATTGAGTTTGAGTATATTCCTGGTGTTTAGTGTTTTCCATTCCTAATGTATTCCTTGTGCCCTGTCTGTTTGGAGTTACCATGTGCTCAGACCCTGGCCTGGTTTCAACCTTGTCTTTTGGATTCAAACTTTGTACCTTTGCCTAAAAAATAAAACCTGGAAATACCTCTGCCATTGTTCATTGTCCTGCATTGTGAGTTTATTGCCTGTTCCGGACAGTAGGTCCTTGACAGTACAACCTGGCCATAACTGAGAATCCGCGGAACCATTTCATGCTGCTCCTCTGGCCCATGGACAACGGCTTCAGCAACTGGATAAGCCAGTGGGGGGACCAATTTGGGGCCAACTGCTGAAGGCAGCAGCCTGCTCCTGCTAACCTGAGTATCCTGAGTCTTCGAGTGCCTGTTCCTCCCGAGCCTCCGAGTGCCTGTTCCTCCTGAGCCTCTGAGTACCTGTTCCTCCCGAGCCTCCCAGTACCTGTTCCTCCCGAGACCCCGAGTACCTGTTCCTCCCGAGACCCCGCCGGTTTCTACCAAGACCCTGAATATCTTGAGTATCCCTGCCTGTTCCTGAGTATCCCCGCCTGTTCTCGAGTATCCCCCCCCGACCCGAGTGCCTCCGTCTTTGTGATCCCCGCCTGCGTCTTTGTGATCCCTGCTTGCGTCTTTGTGATCCCTGCCTGAGTCTTTGTTGTGATCGCCGCCTGCTCCTCCAGTCCTTTTACCTGCTATCTAGTTCTGCTCCTCTGATAACAAGAGCTGCATACCTGCATACCCGATGCCTGCGTACTCACATACCTGCGTACCAGTGGGCCGGCGCACCAGTTCCCGAGTGCCGGCGCACCAGTTCCTCGGTCCCGGTGTCCCAGTTCCTGAATGCCCGTCCCGGCACCACCTGTGTTCCCGAGTGCCCGTCCTGGCACCGCCTGTGTTCCTGAGTGCCCGTCCCGGCACCGCCTGTGTTCCCGAGTGCCCGTCCTGGCACCACCTGTGTTCCCGAGTTCCCGTCCCAGCACCGCCTGTGTTCCCGAGTGCCCATCCCGGCTCCTGTTTCTCCAGTCAGACTGAAGCTCCCACGCCTCATGCGGAAACAACCGACCTCCACATATCAAAGTTCAAGCCCGTCCAGAGCAGTCCGTTGATGACATTTCTTGGCCACTGATCCCTCTAAAGTTGCTATCTCACAAGCCACGTAGACACGATGAACGAAGGCTCGAGCCAACAGGCAAACCATTTTCAGACACTGTATATCACTAAACATGAGGTTTTTATTCAAGACTAAAACATTCATACCAAAGTTTATAAGTTATTGTTGCAAGTAACTTTATGACATTAGCTGTTAGTAAAACTTAACTAAAGTTTAATACTGTGTAGTTATTCTTATAAATTACCAAAAATACTTAAGTGAGGCCCACATTGTGCAACCATTACACTTTTAAGAATTACTGAGCTCTGTTAAGAGGTTGTGAAAATCATTAATGAATCATTTATTATTTGACACACCTTCAGGAAGCTCTGGTCTTAAGTCCATATATGGGCATTGACTTTATCACACTTTTCCATAAAACTGTCACAAACACTTATCCCACTAACTCACATTAAACACAAGCTAAACTAGGAAACATGAATGAAACAAAAAAATATGATTTGCTTCCTTTTATTCTGTCCCTTTCTGTAGATAAATGTGGCCCCATCATGGCCCCTCCTCTAAACACATTCTAGCTCCGCCTCTGTTTATAGCAAATGCTGTTAATGATTAAACATGTTTGTGATTTGACATTTTCAGTCTTGCCCTTGTTGAAAAACACAGGTGTTAGTTTAAATTGATGATGTTGAATAGTTTTGGCCGAAGCAAGGCCTGAGCGGAAAGTTTCTGGTGGAACCTGATCAGTGAGAGAATAAACCAGTCGTACCATCATGTGACACATTTATCTTTGAAGCAGGAGGGCCCTGAGTTCACAGAGTAAACTACAAACTAACCTGTTCAAATCCAACTAAAACCTGAGAACTAAATCTTGGATTGTCAGTTCCTGAGGGAGCTCACTCTGTGTAGTTTGGAGACATATTCTTGATTAAAATGAAAGTGTAAAGTAGTAGCTACAGGTGATTTCACTGATAAAGTGTAGGATTCAAATAAACATTAAAACATACTGAGTCTGAAGTGCACTCCTGGTGTGTGTTGGATATTTAAGATAAGATCTGTGTCTGTGCCATTATTAAGTTTACACACGTTGCAGGAATTTAATCCCATTAAACCATTGTGTATTGTGCACAATCTCTTTAATGATTGTATTCTGTGTAAATGACAGCAGCCCAAGCACTTTTTTATCTCAAACTCGTCTTGTTTGTCTGGATAATAAGTAGACATGGTGCTGGAGAGAGGACTGAGTGAATGGAGTGACCCAACACATGGCTGCACAAAGATTAAACACCTGTAATTATGAAAAAGAATATTGTGGGCTAATTAGATTGAAGGTTGCATTAGATTATTGGTGAATGTAAATCTGTGTCTGAAGAGAAGGTTTAAAAAAGCACAGCCATCATTGAAATGTTTAAATTACTGTCTGTGATTTAGTTTGAACATTGACTGTTTGTCTGAAGGAAAGAGTAAAAGAAGAGGCCTAACATCAAGAAAAAACAAAAAAAGTACTGATGAGTATTTCTGTGTTTAAAGTGACATGCTTATGACCCTCACCAGAATGTGGTCCTTGATGAACACGTCTGCAGCTGGTGTCTTTCACATTGGTTTACAGTACCTACCTTTTGTCACAAGGTGGTGCTCTGAGGTCACAGTTAGAGCTCAGAGGGGGACGTGTATTTACTGCAGAAGACTGTTTCCAGGTCAGTAAGAAAGTTATGTTAAACATGGGAGACCAGCTTTTTGTTTGAGCATCTGTATGACAAGACAAGACATTTATTTTTGTGTAGCCCATCACAACAACAGCCGCCTCAAAGGGCACAAAAGACTGCACTAGACAACATCCTCTGTCCTTAGACCCTTCATCAAGGAAAGGAAAAACTCCAGACCCATCCGTGTTTATTCTTCAATGCCCTTGCTGATGGAAGGAGGTTTTTACTCAAATTTTACTCAACTCACGATGCATGGCTCCATTCATTCTTTCCTTTTTTAAAGGGATCATTCACCATGGTCCCTTTATATAAAAACAGCCCCAAAGCATGATGTTTCCACCCTGTGCTTCACAGTAGGTTTGTGTTCTTTCTCCTCCAAACACGATAAGTTCAGTTTTTAACAAAAAAATAATCTATTTAGGTTTCATATAACCATATGATGTTCTCCCAATCCTCTTCTGGATCATCCAAATGCTCTCTAGCAAACTTCAGACGGGCCCGGACATGTACTGGCTTAAGCAGGGGACACGTCTGGCACTGCAGGATTTGAGTCCCTGGAGGTGTAGTGTGTTACTGATGGTAGCCTTTGTTACTTTGGCCTCAGCTCTCTGCAGGTCATTCACCATGTCCCCCTGTGGCTCTTGTGATCATTTTGACCCCACAGGGTGAGATCTTGGTGGAGTCCTAGATCGAGGGAGATTATCAGTGTCTTGTATGTCTTCCATTTTCTAATAATTGCTCCAACAGTTGATTTCTTCAAACCAAGCTGCTTACCTTTTGCAGATTCAGTCTTCCCAGCCTGGTGCAGCTCTACAGTTTTGTTTCTGGTGTCCTTTGACAGGTCTTGGTATCCCAAAGGGGGGCGCTAGTGTGCATGCGTAGGATGTAGACGTGCATAGCTTGTGCTCTCCACCGCAACTTATGCAAAATTACCAAACACCACGATAAAACTGCCTAAGAGTTGATATTTTTTGCTCGCTTGCCTATCTTATCCGTTGAACCTCGCTAATTTGAAATGTCGCGGCAAAGAAACCCTCCTGGGAAGTCCAAGACCATCGATGGATACATCAGCAGTGCTAATGCTAGCGGGGCTGGTGGCGGCGATAACCGATCCAGCGAGCCCTCTGCTAAACCTCCGGCTACCACTTCAGATATTACGTCCATAGACAAAACCCACATGTATAGGATATGCAAGGAAATGTCAGAGACGAGTCTGGGAAGACTCGATGAACGTTTTGATGCCTTTGACACTAAGTTTCAGTCTGTACTCTCTGTGCAAACTGACCTGCAAAACCGCATGGTCAGTCAAGAGCAAACAACCAGTGCACTTGAAGAACGAGTGGAAGTGCTTGAAGCCAAGTGTGAAGATTTAACAAAGTACGCCAGCCAGCTTCAAACCAAAATACTGGATTTAGAAGCACGGTCCCGCAGACACAACATCAAGATTGTTGGTATAAAAGAGGATTCAGAAGAAGGAAAACCAACTGATTTTGTTTCCAAACTAATTCCTGAATTGCTGGGTAAACAGCACTTTCCACATCCAGTGAAAGTTGATCGTGCGCATCGCTCCCTGCAACCCAAATCAGAGGCGGGTGGCAAACCGCGCACCATCATGGCTCGCATTCATCATTTTCAGGTGAAGGAGCAGATTCTACGCCTCAGCAGGACCCAATCAATGGAGTACAAGGGAAACAAAGTTTTAATTTTCCCTGATTATACCAACGAAGTGATGAGCCAGCGCATTGCCTTTCGAGACGTGATGAAAGCCTTGAGAGACAGAGGAGTTAAACACCACCTGCGCTACCCGGCCCGGCTTCACGTATACTGGGATAAGGAGGAGAATATTCTCAAGGTTTTCAATGATCCAGCGGCAGCTGAAGCGGCTCGTTCACTGAAGGAACGTAGCGTTTCGGCAGAGGCTTAAAGAACGTGATGAACATTTTTACTTTCTGCTTAAGGTGAGCGTGTTCGTTCTTCTGTGCTAAATGCGACATATACTGTTGACCATTTTTCGGCCTGCGTGTCAACAAATGACTGTCCAGAACCATGACAACTATTGATACACCAGGGTGCAGGACAATTTCTTTTAAAGGCGCATTTTACTTTGTTTTTCAAATGTGGTACTAGCTTTTAATTTTTCAAATTATATTTACGTTGTGGTGGAGGGCGCTACTTGGGTTGGCCTACTATTTGTCCAGCAGCTCCTGTTTTGACTAAGAGGGGAAGATACGCGTCAAGTTCGGGGACGCTAGTGTGGGAGGGGGGGTGGTTGTGGTATTGTGTTGTTGTTGTTGTTCGGCTCAGATGCACATGTTTTACTCACTTGTATTCGGTATTGCAGCAGCAATTGTATTTTTTTGTTTTTCTTCGAGATGACTCAAGTACAAGGTAAAATGCATGTAGGATGCAGAGATTTACAGCTGATTTCATGGAACGTGAAGGGGCTTGGTAGTGCAGTCAAAAGGGGGAAACTTTTTAAACACCTGAAATCTCTTTCTGCGGACATAATTTTTTTACAAGAGACCCATATCAAAACAGCTATGCAACATAGGTTGAAATGTAATTGGGTGTCTCAGATATATCAATCACCATTTACCTCGCATGCCCGTGGTGTGGCAATATTGTTCCGAAAAAATATCCCATTTCAGGTAACTTCTGTTAACAATGACCCTCTTGGTAGATATTTATTGGTCTCTGGCATTATCAACTCGTTCTCATTAACCCTGCTTAATATATATGGCCCGAACACGGACGAGCCCAATTTTTTCAGAAAGGTTTTTGATCTGCTTCCAGACGATAGTGACTCATAATAGCCGGGGATTTTAATTGCTATCTAGATACCTTCTTGGATAGATTATCTACACGACCAGCACCTGAAATTGCATCTGTAAAGCTTCTAAACAACCTTTTGAAAACTAGGAGTCTAGTAGATATCTGGAGGATTCAGCATCCTACAAGCAAAGAGTATTCATTCTACTCAAATGTTCAGAAATCCCACAGTAGGATTGATTATTTTTTGACTAGCTCTAACCTTATTTCTCAAATAACTAACTCCAAATATCATAATATTTTGATCTCTGACCACAGCCCCTTAACAATATCATTAAATATTTCCCTCCCAAAACAGACTTATTCTTGGCGTTTTAACCCAAATCTCCTAAGCGATGACAACTTTGTTAAGAATATAACCCCTAAATTGAAAGACTTTATAGAATTAAATGATAATGGTGAAGTCTCTGACTTGACCCTATGGGAAACATTAAAAGTTGTTTTGCGTGGTGATATAATCTCCTACACCTCAGCCATTAAAAAGGAAAGAGAGAGGAGACTGCTTGAAATTACCAACACTCTTCCTAGTTTGGAAGGAATTTACCAAAATTCTAAATCACCGGGTCACTACAAAGAGATATTGAAGCTTAAATATGAATACAATGATATTATGAGTGGCCAAGTTAAGAACTTACTTTTGAAATTAAGGCAGAAACATTTTGAGCTTGGGGATAAACCCAGCAAACTATTATCGCAACAGCTTAAAGGTTCCCAGGCTTCAAGAGCAATTTGTGGTATTAAGTCTAAAACAGGCATTCTTCTAACCAATCCTGCTGACATAAACCGTCGTTTCAGGGAATTCTATTCTGAGCTTTACTCTTCCAAACACAATGTTTCGCAATCTAATTTGAATGATTTTTTTCGACTCTATATCATTGCCCAAATTGAGCATTGCTGCTACAAAATGTCTTGATTCAGATTTTACGCTGCAGGAAGTCATCAATGCCATAAAGTCACTTCCATCAGGCAAGGCTGCTGGGCCCGATGGTTACTGCGCAGAATTCTATAAGAGATTTTGTGATATTCTTGCACCACTTATGCTCAGAATGATGCATAATTCTAAAAGTAACGGAAAACTGCCAAAAACCCTTTATGAAGCAAACATTTCTTTAATTTCAAAAAAGGGCAGAGACGAAACTGACCCTGCAAACTTTAGGCCAATTGCACTTCAAAATTTTGATCGCAAAGTAAACTAAAATCCTGGCTACTAGATTGAACAAATATTTGGCTTCTATCATCCATCCTGACCAGACAGGGTTTATCCCCGGCAGACTCTCTTTTTCTAATGTCAGGCAGCTACTCAATACTATTTATTCTGATTTTAGTGGTATTAAAGGAGCTTCTATTTTGTCCCTTGACGCACATAAAGCTTTTGATTAGGTCGAGTGGCCTTATATGTTTGAGTCACTGCGCAGATTTGGATTCGGGGAAACTTTTATCTCGTGGGTGAAACTGATATATGTAGAACCATGCTGTTCTGTTTTGACGAATGGTGATCGGTCAGCCCCTTTAATTTTGCAACGCTCGGTTCAGCAAGGCTGTCCATTGTCTCCGGGGCTTTTTGCTATTGCACTGGAGCCGCTCGCTGTAAAACTAAGAGAGCACCCACAAGTGAAGGGGCTTCAGGTTGGAGGAGTGGAAACGCTTATCAGTTTATATGCTGATGACATAATATTGTATTTATGCAATGCTGAAAAATCAGCTCCCCCTCTTCTTGAGTTGATAGAGTCTTTTGGTAGAATATCAGGGTACACAATTAACTGGTCAAAGAGTGAGTTTGTGCCTCTTTCTAGTACTTATTCACCAGGTTTTTTTTACAAAGTATTCCATTCAAAATAGTTAATGATAATTTCACCTACCTTGGTTTGACTATACCTAAGGATCCAAAACTAATATTTAAATTAAATTTCGCAGAAATTATTTCAAAATTAAAACAAAACATTGAATGCTGGAAAATTCTTCCCTTATCAATGATTGGACGCATAAACTCAATTAAAATGATCTCTCTTCCCAAATTTTTATACTTATGTCAAAATCTCCCCATTTATCTCACTGCAGCCTTTTTCAAAGACTTGGACTCCATTATCTTGTCTTACATTTGGAATGGCAAAAATGCCAGAATTTCGAAGACACACTTGCAGAAGTCTAGGTTAGAGGGAGGGTTGGGCTTGCCTGTATTTAAACACTATTACTGGGCTGCCAATGTTAGGGCATTAATGTTCTGGCAACAGGGATCCCTGGATAATCAGATGCTTACAACCCCTTTGTGGCTTAAGATGGAGGCCAACTCTGTGAATAATTCTTCATTGCCAGCTATGTTATTTTCCAAGTTCGAAAAGCCAGAGTCCTATAAGAATTTATGCTTTGTGGTAAAACCATAAGTAAGAATTTTAAACCAGGTTCGATGCTTTCTAAAACTACCAAATACATCAGTACAAACACCTATATGTTTTAACCATTGTTTTCAGCCTCCCTGGCATGACATATCATACCATGACTGGAGAAAGAAGGGCTTGGTCTCAATTAACAATCTGTACATTGACGGTAAATTTGCATCATTCAACCAACTGAAGGGAAAATATAATCTAATTCCCATTTGTTTTGGTATTTGCAGGTTAGGCATTACACCCAATCAAAGATTGAAGATTTTCTAAATCTACCCCTGGAGCATGAAATTTATGATATTTGTAAGAGCCCTCCTTTCTCCAAGCGTCTTATTTCGAGAATTGTACATCTATTTGATGACTGTATTGCTGCGCACACTGTGAAAACTAGGGATACTAGTTTAAGTTAGAAGAGTTAGGTGTGGAACTATCTGAATCCATGTGGAACACCTGTTTGTCTAATATTCATTCCTGCTCTATAAACAGCAGACACCAGTTAATTTAAGATTGTCCACCGCTTACATTATTCCAAAGTCAGATTAGATAGAATATATCCATCGGTCTCCCCAGTGTGTGACAGATGTAATATGTCAGAGGGTACATTGTCCCATGCTTTTTGGGCTTGCTCTTCATTGGTAAATTTTTGGTCTAAAATATTTGACTGGTACTCCAAAGCATACCAGAGGCCCCTTCAGCCCGAGCCTGGACTTGCTATTTTTGGCTGCTCACAAGTAACAAGGACAATTCCAACTATTATGCGGCAACCATTGGAACTGGGATTGATAGTTGCCAAGAGACTGATATTAAAGGAATGGAAGTCTTCCACTCCTCCTTCTTTTCAGGTATGGATCACTGACATGCTATCTATAATACAAATGGAGAAACTCCGCACCAGTCGTATGGACACATTTTACTGTTCTTGGAACCCTTTCTTGACTCATTTTGAAAAAGCTAAAATACAGTAAACCAATTGTGTTACTGTATTAATAACCTTTCCTCTTACTACTGTACTAACTAAGACGGTAAACAACTGGCAATAGCTGTATCTGAGCCTTGTTTGTTTGTTTGTTTGTTTGTCTGTTTAATTTGAAAATGTAAATAAAATATAAAAAAAAAATATTAGAATATTATCCCAAAGAAAGGCACATACAGCCCACCCTTTTTGTTTTCCTGTAATTCTGTTAATCTGTGGACGTTCTCATTCATCCAGGTCATCTTGTAGAAAAGGTTAAAGTAAAAGCATCTGGACTCAGTTCTCAAGGTGAAGAACTCTCTAATTCCAAGAAAATTCTGATCGAGTGGTAAGAGAGTTAAGCTTTATCTCTAGAGGGAGGAGCTTCCCCTGAAACCAAACCTGATTGGACCAGGCTGTTCTGGTCTCATAGTCGTTAACTCTGAAAGGACAGTGTGAATCCTGATGTGAGAGTCGTTAAAGCTCAGGAGAGTCGTTAGTGACACTGTTCTGTTCAGGTGTTGTTCTAGAGTCAGACTGTTTAGGTTTCAGAACACTGTTGTAAACCGCTGGCAGCTGATAACGAGGCCTCCTGTTCAGAGAGGGGCATGAGTCTTTTATAATTACATATTAAATAACATTTAAAAAACAAAAAAAAAACAGACCTAGAATCTTCTAGACTTACTCTCAAGAGATCATCGATAGAGTTTCCAGAGCTGCTGCTGTCACATGTTCCCTGTGAGCCACATTCTGTGCCATCCCACAGAGATTCTCTTTTCAAACTCTAGAGGGCGCTGTTGAGCATATTGTCATTTTCTAAATGTGTTCAGGGGAGTCAATAAGTAAATTTCATTTGGAAAATTTGTATAAGTTTTAAAGCTCCACGAGTTTGTTAAAATACAAAGATAGAGACATAACTGTGCCAAAAGTCTTAGGGTCAACAGTCCTCTAGGTGGCGCTGCATCACTGAGAGACTCAGGCCCAACAATACAATAAATCTTAAATCTTGCTTGATTCTGTTTAAAAGCCAACTGCAGCTTCACTGTGAGTAAAGCTTCTCATATATTTAAATCAAACTGGGCCATAAGAATAGTTTAGGTCATGTGACTCAGCCCTGACTCCTCATTGGCCACAGACAGAAGAGGAGGTGGAGTCTATTTGAATAAAAGCTGATGCAGAGGATGAAGAGTGACAGAGACAAGAAGCTGAGCGTCCTCTGTGAGTACTGCCTCTGATCTACTGCTTTATTCATTTGAACAGAAAATACAGAGGCCTTTGGACCAAAGACACTTATTTAGAGACATTTATCTGCAGCTGATGACCTTTAAAACTAGATTGTGCTGTGTCTGTTCTCTATGTTTTGTGCAGACAAAAAAAAAGTTGAAGTTTAAGCATCTGGACTCAGTTTTCAAGGTGAAGATGTTTTGTCTCTAATTCCAAGAGACTTTAACAATTCTGAGATCAACTGGTAAGAGAGCTGAGCTTATATCACCTTTTTTCAAGATGACTGAGAACCTTCACAGACTTCTGTGCGGACAGTTTCCTGTTTCTGGTTTAAACTAGACTCCAGGCTCTCAGAGCTTTTACAGCAGACACATTTTTAAAAGTACATATCAAATTCAAAAGAAATGTTCAGTTTGTGAGAGGTTTCATGACGAGGGGATGATCTGTGGTGAACCTGAAACAAGCGTCTCACAAACACAGCTCAAAGTGAAGGAGATCTGTTCAGGACAATATTAAAGAATCCATCCAGTAGAACCTCTGTTTTTCTATCTTTAAACGACATCAAACAGATCTTAACTAAACGTTAAAGATATGAATATTTAACAGCACTAAACCTGATTATTGGATGATCTCAGAGGTGTTTTTACTCGACTGCTGCTTTTTGTTCTGAACAGTTTCAGGTCTGTCTGTTTTCTTCATTTAAACTCTATTTAAAAACCCTTTAAGATCAAGGCCTGGGGACAACACTCTGGCTTTTTATCTCATGTGTAATTATGGTTTATTTAATGACATTGTCCTGTTTTAAATAAACTAACATCCTTTTATTTCTGGTGAAAGTAAACAGTAAAAGTCTATAAAACTGAAGGAGCCACATACACAACATGAGTTAAACAGAACTTGTTACTAAAGCTGTGTCAAACTCAAAACAATTATATTAATATTACATTTAATACCACAGACACATTTATGAGATGTGTGTGTAGTATTTTCTACAAGGAAGTGTTCTGAATCAGTTTGAGCTTTTAGTTTGAGTCTCACCGAATAAACCTGAAGCAGAGCCTGTGAGCTGAAAGAACGAGGCCCTGAACCGGAGTCATGTGTTTGTTTCAGCTGCAGCCTCTGAGCGACTCTGAAGACATGAGGTGTGTGTGTGTCGCTGTGGCCTCGCTGCTGCTCTGCTCCGCTCTCCGAGGTCAGTCCAACAGCCGTCTGAGGGCTTCCATAAATATTACACTTTATTCAGCTTTAATTTCACTGTGAACCAAAAGAGACAGAGTCCTGAGGTGAGGGCCCCAAAGGAACAAAGCACACTTAAACAGAATCTTTCTGTCTAACCCCTTCACCTCTATGACCCCTTCACCTCTGTGATCCCTTCACCTCTGTGACCCCTTCACTTCTATGACCCCTTCACCTCTGTGACCACTTCACCTCTGAGACCCCTTCACCTCTGTGACCCCTTCACCTCTGTGACCCCTTCACTTCTATGACCCCTTCACCTCTGTGACCCCTTCACCTCTGAGACCCCTTCACCTCTGTGACCCCTTCACCTCTGAGATTCAGGTGCCTTTGTTCGGTCATGGTCGGGGTCATGGTCAGGGTCATAATCGGGGTCATGGTCAGGGTCATGAACAGGGTCATGGTAAGGGTCATGGTCAGGGTCATGGTCAGGATCATGGTCAGGATCATGGTCGGGGTCATGGACAGGGTCATGGTAAGGGTCATGGTCAGGGTCATGGTCAGGGTCATAGACAGGGTCAGGGTCATGGTCAGGGTCATGGTCATGGTCAGGGTCATGGTCAGGGTCATGGTCGGGGTCATGGTCAGGGTCATGGTCGGGGTCATGGTCAGGGTCATGGTCAGGGTCATGGTCGGGGTCATGGTCAGGGTCATGGTCAGGATCATGGTCAGGGTCATGGTCAGGATCATGGTCAGAGTCATGGTTGGGGTGATGGTCAGGGTCATGGTTATGAGGTTGGTCTGAAGAGGTCTGACTCAGACTCTCTGATGTCACATGACGTGTTTTGTCTGTTACAGCGTCAGTGCGAGTGACTCCAGTCCGGTCAGTGTTCTCAACAGGAGACCGTGTGTTTCTGGACTGTGAGGACAGAGACTGGACAGTGAGGAGGAACACTTCTGCTCAAACCAGGACCCGCTGTGGAGTCGACTGGGGGGCAATCAAAGGGATTTCGTGTCACATTTTTACACTGGCACCCCAGGACAGTGGGTGGTACTGGTGTGAGTCCAGAGAGGGACGGGCCTCTGACAGAGTCAACATCAGGGTCAAAGGTCAGAAGTGACTATACTGTGAGATAAATCTAACTCTGAAAACATCTTAAAAACTCACCTTCTTTGTTTTAATCTTGCACCAAAATGATCGAGCCCACTTGTGTTTGGTGTGTAACCATGGCAACGGAGAGTGCATTAATCTGATGTGTTCTGTTTTAGACAAACACAAAGCCACCACACCTCGACATTTTACTTCTCCTTCTTCTGCTCCTGCTGCTGCTGCTCCCACGTCTCCTCCATCTTCCTCCTCCTCTTCTCTTCTCGTCCCGTTGGTGTGGTCCGCCATCGGCCTGGTTCTGGTGGTTCTGGTGGTTCTCTTGGTGAAATGGAGTTGTAAGAAAACTACAGGTCAGTCTTACATTTGTTTTTTAATATGTTCCACTGATGACCACTAGAAGCTCTGATTTAGACCTGGTTTAGTCTTGGTTTAGTCTTGGTTTAGTCCAGTCCTGGTTTAGTCCAGGTTTAGGTAAAAACAGACATTAATATTTAAATAAAGGTCTATTCTTTCTTAAATATATTAAACATATATATTTGACAGTTGTATGTGTTTAATGGTGGTATTTCCTGTTTGTTTGCTGCAGTGCAGTTGGTGTTGTTCAGAAACAGACTTGTTGACCTCAAAGTTACAAACCAGTCCGACTGATGTTTATCAGAGAAACCACAGTCATCTTTGTTTTCCACTGTTCATCAGTAGCTGAGATTTCAGGTTGTTCTTACTTTAGCTTCAACTGAAGGTCACACATAACACTTCCTCTTCACAAAGACACGTCCAAGTAGATTAGCTTTATACCAAAGATTACTCCGATAAATATTTCCAAATAAAAAGAACAGAAAAAGTGGAGGCCCATAATGCAGAAATATTTAAACTAAAATTGTGACTAGTGACTAAAAAGATATGACTTTGTGATGTCGTGTTCTAGATGATGGTTTAGACTTGGTTTTGTTTTGGTTTAACAAGATTTAGTCATGTTTTAATATCGACCCAAAAGCAGGCAAGAAAGTTAAAGTCAAAAGGTAAATTTATTTAAACTGAGGCAGGAGACCAGGAGGCGGATGGCTTTACCCGGACAGTACGTCTTCAGCTGGGAAACACGTAATGACGGCCGATTTTCAAAGCAGCAGGTAACTTGAGACAGTGGTATTTATTATTTCAATGTCATGGCTGTATGAAGCAAGGAGTTACTTTCAATGAAATGTCCTTGTGACCTGGTTGATGGGAGGATTTTGATGTGGATCAGTTATGTTCTGGTTGCGTTCATCAGTGCGTAGCAAGGCAGCTCATCTCCAGACATGGTGACATCGGCGGAGTTGGTCCTGAACTGAAGGTACTTCAGTGTCCCTCTCCTGTTGAGGGAACAAAAGGAGAATATGACCAAGGGCACACTCAAAATGGACAAGAGAGTCTATCCATGGAATGTACTGACTCAAACTTGATGGGTTCTGAGCAGCTACACAACGGCGAGCAGTTTCCAGATCTTCATTAGCTCTCCAACATTGCCCGTTAGTCTGAGGAAGGAACCCTGGAGAGAGGCTCAGCTTAGCGCCCAGAGCTTGGCAGAAACCTCTCCAGATTTGCGAGAAACTGGGGCACTCTGTCAAAGGCTGTGTTCAAAGGCGTACCATGAAGACAAAAAAACATATTTTGATCTAGCATTTCTGATGTTTCTAGAGCTGAAGGAAGCTTAGGGAGAGCCACAATTAAAACAAGTTATATTTACTTTTAAAAAGAAACTACTATTGTCTTGCACAGGTCGATTGCAAGATCTGTTTATAACCAAAAGAATTTCCCCTTGAGGATGAATAAAAGTAATTCTGATTCTTAAGTGTACAGACTCAGAAAACCATTTTACAATGGTGAGAATTACAGCATTAACTTTGGAGAGGGGAGGTCCAGAAACAAAGTCAAGGGCGATGTGGGACCATGGAAGGCTGGGAACAAGCAAGGGTCTTTATTACCCCTGGAAGTTTGTTTGTGGCTTTTCTTTAGCACGCATGGTGCAGGCTATCTCTGACCATGCAACGGTACGTCCGATTCCTGGATGTCATAAACCGGGCCTTTCACTTTTTCTGTTCTCATTATTTGGAAATATTTATCGGAGTAATCTTTGGTATAAAGCTAATCTACTTGGACGTGTCTTTGTGAAGAGGAAGTGTTATGTGTGACTTTCAGTTGAAGCTAAAGTAAGAACAACCTGAAATCTCAGCAGCTGGTGAACAGTGGAAAACAAAGATGACTGTGGTTTCTCTGATAAACATCAGTCGGACTGGTTTGTAACTCTGTGATCAACAAGTCTGAACAACACCAACTGCACTGCAGCAAACAAACAGGAAATACCACCTTTAAACACATACAACTGTCAACTATAAATGTTTAATATATTTAAGAAAGAATAAACCTTTATTTAAATATTAGTCTGTTTTTATAGGTCTAAACCAGGTCTAAACCAGGTCTAACCCAGGTCTAAACCAGAACTAAACCAGTTCTAAACCAGGACTAAACCAGGTCTAAACCAGGTCTAAACCAGGACTAAACCAGGTCTAACCCAGGTCTAAACCAGTTCTAAACCAGGACTAAACCAGGACTAAACCAGGTCTAAACCAGGTCTAAACCAGAACTAAACCAGGACTAAACCAGGACTAAACCAGGACTAAACCAGGTCTAAACCAGGTCTAAACCAGGTCTAAACCAGGACTAAACAGGGTCTAAACCAGGACTAAACCAGGTCTAAAACAGGTCTAAACCAGAACTAAACAAGATCTAAACCAGGACTAAACCAGGTCTAAACCAGGACTAAACCAGAACTAAACCAGGTCTACACCAGGTCTACACCAGGTCTAAACCAGGACTAAACCGGGACTAAACCAGGACTAAACCAGGACTAAACCAGGACTAAACCAGGTCTAAACCAGGACTAAACCAGTTCAAAACCAGGACTAAACCAGGACTAAACCAGGTCTAAACCAGGTCTAAACCAGGACTAAACAGGGTCTAAACCAGGACTAAACCAGGACTAAACCAGTTCAAAACCAGGACTAAACCAGGACTAAACCAGTTCAAAACCAGGACTAAACCAGGACTAAACCAGGTCTAAACCAGGACTAAACAGGGTCTAAACAGGGTCTAAACCAGATCTAAACCAGAACTAAACCAGGACTAAACCAGGACTAAACCAGGTCTAAAACAGGACTAAACCAGGTCTAAACCAGGTCTAAACCAGGACTAAACCAGGACTAAACCAGGTCTAAACCAGGTCTAAACCAGGACTAAACCTGGTCTAAACCAGGTCTAAACCTGGACTAAACCAGGTCTAAACCAGGTCTAACCCAGGTCTAAATTAGGTCTAAACCAGGTTTAAACCGGCACTAACCCAGGTCTAAAACAGGTCTAAACCAGGTTTAAACCAGGACTAAACCATGTCTAAACCAGGTCTAACCCAGGTCTAAATTAGGTCTAAACCAGGTTTAAACCGGCACTAACCCAGGTCTAAAACAGGTCTAAACCAGGTTTAAACCAGGACTAAACCAGGTCTAAAACAGGTCTAAACCAGGTCTAAACCATGTCTAAACCAGGACTAAACCAGGTTTAAACCAGAACTAAACCAAGTCTAAACCAGGTTTAAACCGGCACTAACCCAGGTCTAAACCAGGTTTAAACCAGGTCTAACCCAGGTCTATACCAGGTCTAAACCAGGTCTAACCCAGAACTAAACCAAGTCTAAACCAGGTCTAACCCAGGACTAAACCAGGTCTAAACCAGGACTAAACCAGGTCTAAACCAGGTCTAAACCAGGTCTAAACCAGGTCTAAACCAGGTCTAAACCAGGTCTAAACCAGGTCTAAATCAGGTCTAAACCAGGACTAAACCAGGACTAAACCAGGACTAAACCAGGACTAAACCAGGTCTAAACCAGGACTAAACCAGTTCAAAACCAGGACTAAACCAGGACTAAACCAGGTCTAAACCAGGTCTAAACCAGGACTAAACAGGGTCTAAACCAGGACTAAACCAGGACTAAACCAGTTCAAAACCAGGACTAAACCAGGACTAAACCAGGACTAAACCAGGACTAAACCAGGTCTAAACCAGGACTAAACCAGTTCAAAACCAGGACTAAACCAGGACTAAACCAGGTCTAAACCAGGTCTAAACCAGGACTAAACAGGGTCTAAACCAGGACTAAACCAGGACTAAACCAGTTCAAAACCAGGACTAAACCAGGACTAAACCAGGTCTAAACCAGGACTAAACCAGTTCAAAACCAGGACTAAACCAGGACTAAACCAGGTCTAAACCAGGTCTAAACCAGGACTAAACAGGGTCTAAACCAGGACTAAACCAGGACTAAACCAGTTCAAAACCAGGACTAAACCAGGACTAAACCAGGTCTAAACCAGGACTAAACCAGTTCAAAACCAGGACTAAACCAGGACTAAACCAGGTCTAAATCAGGTCTAAACCAGGTCTAAATCAGGTCTAAACCAGGACTAAACCGGGACTAAACCAGGACTAAACCAGGACTAAACCAGGACTAAACCAGGTCTAAACCAGGACTAAACCAGGACTAAACCAGGACTAAACCAGGACTAAACCAGGTCTAAACCAGGTCTAAACCAGGACTAAACAGGGTCTAAACCAGGACTAAACCAGGACTAAACCAGTTCAAAACCAGGACTAAACCAGGACTAAACCAGTTCAAAACCAGGACTAAACCAGGACTAAACCAGGTCTAAACCAGGACTAAACAGGGTCTAAACAGGGTCTAAACCAGATCTAAACCAGAACTAAACCAGGACTAAACCAGAACTAAACCAGGTCTAAAACAGGACTAAACCAGGTCTAAACCAGGTCTAAACCAGGACTAAACCAGGACTAAACCAGGTCTAAACCAGGTCTAAACCAGGACTAAACCTGGTCTAAACCAGGTCTAAACCTGGACTAAACCAGGTCTAAACCAGGTCTAACCCAGGTCTAAATTAGGTCTAAACCAGGTTTAAACCGGCACTAACCCAGGTCTAAAACAGGTCTAAACCAGGTTTAAACCAGGACTAAACCAGGTCTAAAACAGGTCTAAACCAGGTCTAAACCATGTCTAAACCAGGTCTAAACCAGGTCTAAACCAGAACTAAACCAAGTCTAATACAGGTCTAAACCAGGACTAAACCAGAACTAAACCAAGTCTAAACCAGGTTTAAACCGGCACTAACCCAGGTCTAAACCAGGTTTAAACCAGGTCTAACCCAGGTCTAACCCAGGTCTATACCAGGTCTAACCCAGAACTAAACCAAGTCTAAACCAGGTCTAACCCAGGACTAAACCAGGTCTAAACCAGGACTAAACCAGGTCTAAACCAGGTCTAAACCAGGTCTAAACCAGGACTAAACCAGGTCTAAACCAGGTCTAAACCAGGTCTAAACCAGGTCTAAACCAGAACTAAACCAAGTCTAATACAGGTCTAAACCAGGACTAAACCAGGTCTAAACCAGAACTAAACCAAGTCTAATACAGGTCTAATCCAGGACTAAACCAGGTCTAAACCAGGTCTAAACCAGGACTAAACCAAGTCTAAACCAGGTTAAAACCAGGTTTATAACCAGGTCTAAACCAGGACTAAACCAGGTCTAAACCAGGTCTAAACTGTGTCTAACCCAAGTCTAAACCAGGTCTAAACCAGGACTAAACCAAGTCTAAACCAGGTCTAAACCAGGTCTAACCCAGGACTGGACTAAACCAAGACTAAACAAGGTCTAAACCAAGTCTAAACCAGGTCTAACCCAGCTCTAAATCAGGACTAAACCAGGACTAAATCAGGACTGGACTAAACCAAGACTAAACAAGGTCTAAACCAAGTCTAAACCAGGTCTAAACCAGGACTCAACCAGGACTCAACCAGGACTAAACCAGGACTAAACCAGGCCTAAACTGGGTCTAAACCAGGACTAAACCAGAACTAAACCAGGTCTAAACCAGGTCTAAACCAGGTCTAAACCAGGTCTAAACCAGGACTAAACCAGGTCTGAACCAGGACTAAACCAGGTCTGAACCAGGACTAAACCAGGTCTAAACCAGGACTAAACCAGAACTAAACCAGGTCTAAACCAGGTCTACACCAGGACTACACCAGGACTACACCAGGTCTAAACCAGGTCTAAACCAGGTCTAAACCAGGTCTAAACCAGGTCTAAACCAGGACTAAACCAGGACTAAACCAGGTCTAAACCAGGTCTAAACCAGGACTAAACCAGGACTAAACCAGGTCTAAACCAGGACTAAGCCAGTTCTAAACCAGGACTAAACCAGGACTAAACCAGGTCTAAACCAGATCTAAACCAGAACTAAACCAGATCTAAACCAGGACTAAATCAGGTCTGAACCAGGACTAAACCAGGTCTGAACCAGGTCTAAACCAGGACTAAACCAGGACAAAACCAGGTCTAAACCAGGTCTAAACCAGGACTAAACCAGGTCTAAACCAGGTCTAAACCAGGTCTAAACCAGGTCTAACCCAGGACTAAACCAGGTCTAAACCAGGTCTAACCCAGGTCTAAACCAGGTCTAACCCAGGTCTAAATTAGGTCTAAACCAGGACTAAACCAGGACTAAACCAGGACTAAACCAGGACTAAACCAGGTCTAAACCAGGTCTAAACCAGGACTAAACCAGGTCTAAACCAGATCTAAACCAGGACTAAATCAGGTCTGAACCAGGACTAAACCAGGTCTAAACCAGGTCTAAACCAGGACTAAACCAGGACAAAACCAGGTCTAAACCAGGTCTAAACCAGGACTAAACCAGGTCTAAACCAGGTCTAACCCAGGTCTAAATTAGGTCTAAACCAGGTCTAAACCAGATCTAAACCAGGACTAAACCAGGTCTAAACCAGATCTAAACCAGACCTAAACCAGGACTAAATCAGGTCTGAACCAGGTCTAAACCAGGACTAAACCAGGTCTAAACCAGGTCTAACCCAGGTCTAAATTAGGTCTAAACCAGGTTTAAACCAGCACTAACCCAGGTCTAAACCAGGTCTAAACCAGGTCTAAACCAGGTCTAAACCAGGTCTAAACCAGGTCTAAACCAGGTCTCAACCAGGTCTAAACCAGGTCTCAACCAGGTCTAAACCAGGTCTAAACCAGGTCTAAACCAGGTCTAAACCAGGACTAAACCAGGTCTAAACCAGGTCTAAACCAGGTCTAAACCAGGTCTAAACCAGGTCTAAATTAGGTCTAAACCAGGTTTAAACCAGCACTAACCCAGGTCTAAACCAGGTCTAAACCAGGTCTCAACCAGGTCTAAACCAGGTCTAACCCAGGTCTAAACCAGGTCTAAACCAGAACTAAACCAAGTCTAATACAGGTCTAAACCAGGACTAAACCAGGTCTAAACCAGGTCTAAACCAGGACTAAACCAAGTCTAAACCAAGTCTAAACCAGGTCTAAACCAGGTCTAAACCAGGACTAAACCAAGTCTAAACCAGGTTAAAACCAGGTTTATAACCAGGTCTAAACCAGGACTAAACCAGGTCTAAACTGTGTCTAACCCAAGTCTAAACCAGGTCTAAACCAGGACTAAACCAGGTCTAACCCAGGACTGGACTAAACCAAGACTAAACAAGGTCTAAACCAAGTCTAAACCAGGTCTAAACCAGGTCTAAACCAGATCTAAACCAGGACTAAATCAGGAATAAACCAGATCTAAACCAGACCTAAACCAGGACTAAATCAGGTCTGAACCAGGTCTAAACCAGGACTAAACCAGGTCTAAACCAGGTCTAACCCAGGTCTAAATTAGGTCTAAACCAGGTTTAAACCAGCACTAACCCAGGTCTAAACCAGGTCTAAACCAGGTCTAAACCAGGTCTAAACCAGGTCTAAACCAGGTCTAAACCAGGTCTCAACCAGGTCTAAACCAGGTCTCAACCAGGTCTAAACCAGGTCTAAACCAGGTCTAAACCAGGTCTAAACCAGGACTAAACCAGGTCTAAACCAGGTCTAAACCAGGTCTAAACCAGGTCTAAATTAGGTCTAAACCAGGTTTAAACCAGCACTAACCCAGGTCTAAACCAGGTCTAAACCAGGTCTCAACCAGGTCTAAACCAGGTCTAACCCAGGTCTAAACCAGGTCTAAACCAGAACTAAACCAAGTCTAATACAGGTCTAAACCAGGACTAAACCAGGTCTAAACCAGGTCTAAACCAGGACTAAACCAAGTCTAAACCAAGTCTAAACCAGGTCTAAACCAGGTCTAAACCAGGTCTAAACCAAGTCTAAACCAGGTTAAAACCAGGTTTATAACCAGGTCTAAACCAGGACTAAACCAGGTCTAAACTGTGTCTAACCCAAGTCTAAACCAGGTCTAAACCAGGACTAAACCAGGTCTAACCCAGGACTGGACTAAACCAAGACTAAACAAGGTCTAAACCAAGTCTAAACCAGGTCTAACCCAGCTCTAAATCAGGACTAAACCAGGACTAAATCAGGAATAAACCAGGACTAAATCAGGACTGGACTAAACCAAGACTAAACCAGGTCTAAACTGTGTCTAGCCCAAGTCTAAACCAGGTCTAAACCAGGACTAAACCAGGAGTAAACCAGGTCTAAACCAGGTCTAAACCAGTTCTAAACCAGGACTAAACCAGGTCTAAACCAGGTCAAAACCAGGACTAAACCAGTTCTAAACCAGGACTAAACCAGGACTAAACCAGGTCTAAACCAGGCCTAAACCAGGTCTAAACCAGGATGTGACGGAGCACGTCCGTCTCTGATTGCGGGCAGTGCGACGTCTTACACATACACACGCTTTCACTCATTCGCTCGTTAACCCCGGTTCATTCATGTATTAAGTAACGTTGCAATTAACGCCTTTTTCTTTATCCTCCTCCCTGCCGTTGTAACGCGACCAAGGGTGCACACTTGGAAGTGTTTACTTATCGTTTTAACCATACACGCAAACATACAGAACACACAGAGACTCTCTTACCTTTTTCTCCTCCTCTCTTCCGTGTGGGGGCAGCGTGGTCAAACCGGGCCATAACTTCCAGGTGCGTTAAATGTATTGTGTTCGCGCGGTTGCGCTCATCACATGACTAGAGAGATTATTTACCTTTCTATGTACATTTTCCTTGTGTCTTATTGTGTTTGTAATATTTATTATGTGTATAGAGTTGATACACTGTGGATAGGTTGATGTCAAAGGGCAATCAGTGTCTTCTTTCTTTATTTTGTATTTTCAAATTACTAAAGCCCAGTGGGAGGGGCAATGGGGATAAAGAGGACAAGACCAGACCTTGAGAGAGTTGACAGCCAGTTACACAGAAGGTAACATGGCTGATGTGGGTCCTGCTGAGACCATTTAAAGGTACTCTAAGTTATATTTTTGAGTTTGGAATTTCTTTAGCTATTTTTGTTTATTGTATATATCTTTGGAGGTATTGGACTACACACTGTAAATATTGTCACATTTTGGATTTTTGGACTTTTTGTTGCACTTTGGAACTGGCACAATAAACACCCTGGACACACAATTCCTGACTACGCCTGTATATTTAAAGAACTCCGTAACAGATGGTGCCAGAAGTGGGATGGCTAGTCGGAAAAAGAGTGTACGCATTCCAAAGCGCACAGGCCTGAGGTCACAACGTCTGGCAAAGACGGAAGAGGAACCAGCTACAGAGAAGGCATGGGAGACGGCCTCGGAAGAGGAGGAGGGGAAGACGCAGAAGCAGTGTTTCAGCCTGGAGGAGAAATGCTGGCCCTGATGAGGGAATTTCTCGCAGGTCAGCAGAGAAGGGAGGAGGTCCTGTTGGGGGAACTACAGGGACTGAGGGCTTCCTTCCAGGAACAGAGCAACAGTGGTCTCAACCTCCATCCCGCAACCTGCATCCCCTTTACCCAGTGCACCACATGTATCTGACCCTCTAGCAACGCACAGAGGCAGGCAGCAGCCCCAGAATAGGACTGCCAACCCCTGGAGGCCAAAGAACTGTGTTCCACGAGAGACATATGGGGGCCGAGGCAAATAGGATGTCCTTCAACAGTGTGACGGACCCCGATAGCAGACCCAGACCAGAATGGAGACATTACAGTGAGCCCAAAATTCCGCAGTTCCAAATTGGGGAAGACATTGAGAACTACTTACTGCGCTTTGAGCGGATAGCAAAAACCTGGCGGTGGCCAGAGAGGCGAGTGGGCCTGTCGGCTTGTGCCCCTGCTAACGGGCAAAGCGCTAGAGGCCTACACAGCTATGGATGAGGAGAGAGCCCATCGTTATATGGACTTGAAGGCAGCTCTGTTGGCAAAATTTGATATCTCCTGAAACCTACCGCCAACAGTTCCGGTTTTCATCAGTTCCATCAGGCGAAAACCCTACGGAGACCTACCACCGCCTCAAGGGTCTCTATCGTCGCTGGGTGAGGGCAGAGGAGCACACCAAGGAAGAAATCGGAGGCTATCATCTTGGAGCAGCTCCTGCGGTGTTTCCTGCTGAGGTGAGGACCTGGGTCAAGGAACATGAACCCACTGATGGTCACACGGCAGCCAAGCTTGCTCTCCAGTACCTCAACGCTCGCAAAGGAGGACCTGCTGTCCGGCCTGCCATCACCTCTTATCGAGTACCAGCCCAACTTCTTCCGTCACGACCTGCTATGCGTGAGGCAAGCCGCGAACAACCAGGGGGCACCACCAACACCGTCCCTAACCAACGAGGACCGGGTAAGGATCTGATTTGTTTTTATTGCCAGCAGCCAGGGCACAAGGCCTCAGTCTGTCCTGTTCGAAAAACTAAAATTAATGGTGCGTGTTATCCGCCTCGAGCAGAGTCGGGTGTTTATGACCGACATGAGGGGGGAGTGCAGCTATTCAAAACAATTTATGTCAATGGACAAAAGGTTACAGCATTGTTGGACACTGGTAGTTTTGTTTCACTGGTTAAGCAAAGCATTGTGCCAGTAGGCAGTGTGGACTATAGTAAACCTGTGGACATTTTGTGTGTACATGGGGATAAGCATCCCTACCCCACAGTAGAGGTTACTGTAAACATTGGAACAACCCTACCTATTGACTGTTGGAGTGGTAGAGAATCTACCAGTGGGCGCTATTATTGGATGGGACTTTCCAGCGCTAATAGACTTATTGCATAAAAATGAACCTCTGAAGGGAACTGATCCCCGGGGGAATGGAGACTCTGTGTGGAATGTTTCCTGTCCTGTCATTACACGTGCACAGGCAAAGGCGGTGTCCAACCTCTCCCAGACTTGGATGGTAGTCTGTGTGAGGGGGCACCAAAGGCCCAAGAAAGTCTACGCCGTCAACGGAGATTTGAGAAACAGTTGTGGTCTGATAAACCAGAAAAGATAACTTGTTGTTAACCAAAATGTGGGATGTTCCTGAAAATATTTCTGTGTTACAATACAAAGATGAAACTCTAAAACCTCTGTTTGCTAAAGTGGGAACTGAAACCAAAAGTTGTGTGGGGAAAGAGATGTTTGTTGTTGACAATGGGGTATTGTACAGTGTTGATAATGAGGCCAAACGGCTTGTGGTACCTGTAAACTGTAGAACCCTTGTAATGCAACTAGCACACACTCTCTTGGGCTGGGCACCTTGGTCGGCATAAAACATTTTTACGCATTAGCTCACGGTTTTATTGGCCTTCAATGTATAGGGATGTCCAAAATTATTGCGCCACATGTCCCACATGCCAGAAAACATACACTCCACGCAAGTCTGACGTGCTTTCTTGCAGCCTCTCCTGTGATCTCCACTCCCTTCCAGAGAATAGCCATGGACATTGTTGGGCCCCTGGTGAAAAGCAGCGGTGGTCACCAGTACATCTTAGTCATCTGTGACTACGCCACCAGGTTTCCAGAGGCCTTCCCGCTAAGGACCATCACTGCGCCAGCTGTCCTGCGAGCCCTGGTCCAATTGTTCTCCCGGGTAGGAATACCTGATGAGATCCTGACTGACCAGGGCACCAACTTTACATCCAGACTGATGCACCTCTTCCAGCAACAACTTGGCATCACCTCCATCAAAACCACTCCGTATCATCCACAAACTGATGGACTAGTGGAGAGGTTTAATCAGACACTGAAACGGATGTTACGGAAGTTTGTGGATGATACTGGCAAGGACTGGGACCGTTGGCTGCCATTTGTGCTATTCGCCTATCGAGAGGTCCCACAGGCGTCAACAGGATTTTCCCCCTTTGAACTATTGTACGGCTGGGACGTTCAGGGCCCATTAGATCTACGCCGCAAAGAATGGGAGGGTAAGCCCACAGTACAAAATGACAGGAGCATTGTCCGGTTTGTCCTGGAGATGAGGGAGAGACTGGCAAACTATTTGGAGGAGGCTGAGGAGAACTTACGGGAAGCTCAGAAGTCCCAAAAGACCTGGTACGATCGCCAAGCCCGGAGCCGTCAGCTGCAGCCAGGCCAGAAAGTGTTGCTGCTCCTGCCGTCCTCCACCCACAAACTATTGGCCAAGTGGCAGGGCCCTTACACTGTGACCGCAAAATGGGACCAGTCACCTCACAGTGCTGCACCCAGATATGAAGAAGCCTAAACAGACGTATCACCTTAACTTGTTAAAGGAGTGGAAGGAACGCTCAATCCAGGCCCCGGCGAAAGTCCTCTTTATTCAAAAAATTGAACCGGAGGAGGAGGAGCTGGAGACCGGACTGGAAGATCTGACCACACCGGCTTCCCCAATCCTGTGCCATCTCACCCCAAAGCAAGCCACACAGCTACTGCAGACCTTCAAGAAGGTATCCTCACTTTTCAGTGCAAGTCCTGGCAAGACTACAGTGGTGGAGCATGTCATCCGCTTGAAGGATGTCAGGCCAAGCCGCCAGAGGCCTTACCGAGTTCCACAGCAGCTGGTGGGAAAGCTCCAGGACGAAATCATGGAGATGTTGCGGCTCGGAGTCATTGAACCGTCCCACTCTGAGTGGTGTAGCCCTGTTGTCATTGTTTTAAAAAAAGATGGATCACTGCGGATTTGAATTGACTTCAGAAAGCTGAACTCCATGTCCGAATTTGACGCATATCCGATGCCAAGGATCGATGATCTGTTGGAGAGAATTGGAGCAGCCAAATACATTACCACCTTGGACCTCTGTAAAGGATACTGGCAAGTGCCCCTTGAGGAATCGTCACGGCCCTACAAAGCATTCCAGACACCAGCTGGACTGTATCAGTTTACCGTGATGCCATTTGGACTACACGGAGCCCCTGCCACGTTCCAGCGCCTGATGGACAGAGTACTCCAAGGCTGTGAGCATTGCAGTGCGGCTTACCTTGATGATGTGGTTATATTCAGCGAGACCTGGGAGGACCACGTTCAGCACCTCTCCCTGGTCCTGAAGAAGATCCAGCAGGCTGGTCTCACGCTGAACCCGTCAAAGTGTGAGTGGGCCCGGCAGGAGACCCGCTACCTCGGCTACCAGATGGGTCGTGGGAGGTGAGGCCTCAAGTCGACAAAGTGGAGGCTGTCCTGAAGTCCCCACAGCCACGCACCAAGAAAGAGGTGCGGTCCTTTCTCGGGTTGGCTGGATGGTACCGACGGTTCGTGCCACAGTTTGCCACCATTGCCGCACCTTACTGCGCTTACAGCCAAAGACCAGCGAAACCCAGTCACATGGACAGAGAACTGTGAAAAGGCTTTCACCACTCTCAAAGCCCACCTGTGCTCATCTCCGGTGCTGAAGAGTCCAGACTTCACCAAGCGGTTCCTGGTTCAGGTTGATGCTTCCATGGTTGGCCTCGAGCAGTCCTGGCCCAGGAGAACCAGGTGAAGAGCGTCCAATACTCTACCTGAGTCGCAAACTCCAGCCACGAGAGACAAGGTATTCTGCTGTTGAAAAGAGGGCCTCGCCATCAAATGGGCATTGGAGAGCTTGCGGTACTACCTGCTGGGGCGGGAGTTTGATCTTGAAGCGGATCATCGTGCCCTGACATGGATTAACACCATGAAGGATCACAACAGCCGCTTAACCCGATGGTACCTGGCCCTTCAGCCATTCAGATTCACCATCCGACACCGTGCAGGCAAGATGAATGTGGTGGCGATTACCTATCAGGTTGCCCCACAGTGTCAACCTCCCAGAGGAGGGTGATGTGACGAACACGTCCGTCTCTGATTGCAGGCAGTGCGGCGTCTTACACATACACACGCTTTCACTCATTCGCTCGTTAACCCGGTTCATTCATGTATTAAGTAACGTTGCAATTAACGCCTTTTCTTTATCCTCCTCCCTGCCGTGTAACGCGACCAAGGGTGCACACTTGGAAGTGTTTACTTATCGTTTTAACCATACCCGCAAACATACAGAACACACAGAGACTCTCTTACCTTTTTCTCCTCCTCTCTTCCGTGTGGGGCAGCGTGGTCAAACCGGGCCATAACTTCCAGGTGCGTTAAATGTATTGTGTTCGCGCGGTTGCGCTCATCACATGACTAGAGAGATTATTTACCTTTCTATGTACATTTTCCTTGTGTCTTATTGTGTTTGTAATATTTATTATGTGTATAGAGTTGATACACTGTGGATAGGTTGATGTCAAAGGGCAATCAGTGTCTTCTTTCTTTATTTTGTATTTTCAAATTACTAAAGCCCAGTGGGAGGGGCAATGGGGATAAAGAGGGACAAGACCAGACCTTGAGAGGTTGACAGCCAGTTACACAGAAGGTAACATGGCTGATGTGGGTCCTGCTGAGACCATTTAAAGGTACTCTAAGTTATATTTTTGAGTTTGGAATTTCTTTAGCTATTTTTGTTTATTGTATATATCTTTGGAGGTATTGGACTACACACTGTAAATATTGTCACATTTTGGATTTTTGGACTTTTTGTTGCACTTTGGAACTGGCACAATAAACACCCTGGACACACAATTCCTGACTACGCCTGTATATTTAAAGAACTCCGTAACACAGGACTAAACCAGTTCTAAACCAGGTCTAAACCAGGTCTAAACCAGGTCTAAACCAGGTCTAAACCAGGTCTAAACCAGGTCTAAACCAGGTCTAAACCAGTTATAAACCAGTTATAAACCAGTTATAAACCAGTTATAAACCAGTTATAAACCAGGTCTAAACCAGTTATAAACCAGGTCTAAACCAGTTCTAAACCAGGTCTAAACCAGTTCTAAACCAGGACTAAACCAGGACTAAACTAGGTCAAAACCAGGACTAAACTAGGTCAAAACCAGGACTAAACCAGGACTAAACCAGGACTAAACCAGGACTAAACCAGGACTAAACCAGGACTAAACCAGGACTAAACCAGGTCTAAACCAGGTCTAAACCAGGTCTAAACCAGGTCTAAACCAGGTCTAAACCAGGTCAAAACCAGGACTAAACTAGTTCTAAACCAGGACTAAACCAGTTCTAAACCAGTTCTAAACCAGTTCTAAACCAGGACTAAACCAGTTCTAAACCAGTTCTAAACCAGTTCTAAACCAGTTCTAAACCAGGTCTAAACCAGGTCTAAACCAGGACTAAACCAGGACTAAACCAGGACTAAACCAGGACTAAACCAGGACTAAACCAGGTCTAAACCAGGTCTAAACCAGGTCTAAACCAGGTCTAAACCAGGACTAAACCAGGACTAAACCAGGACTAAACTAGGTCAAAACCAGGACTAAACTAGTTCTAAACCAGGACTAAACTAGTTCTAAACCAGGTCTAAACCAGGACTAAACCAGTTCTAAACCAGTTCTAAACCAGGACTAAACCAGTTCTAAACCAGGACTAAACCAGTTCTAAACCAGGACTAAACCAGGACTAAACCAGGTCTAAACCAGGACTAAACCAGGTCTAAACTGTGTCTAACCCAAGTCTAAACCAGGTCTAAACCAAGTCTAAACCAGGTCTAAACCAGGTCTAAATCAGGACTAAACCAGGTCTAAATCAGGAATAAACCAGGACTAAATCAGGACTGGACTAAACCAAGACTAAACCAGGTCTAAACTGTGTCTAGCCCAAGTCTAAACTAGGTCTAAACCAGGTCAAAACCAGAACTTAACTAGGTCTAAACCAGGTCAAAACCAGAACTTAACCAGGTCTAAACCAGGTCTAAACCAGGACTAAACTAAGTCTAAACCAGGTCTAAACCAGGTCTAAAACAGGTCAAAACGAGGACTAAATCAGGACTGGACTAAACCAAGACTAAACCAGGTCTAAACTGTGTCTAACCCAAGTCTAATTCAGGTCTAAATCAGGACTCAACCAGGACTAAACCAGGTCTAAAGCAGGTCTAAACCAGGTCTAAATCAGGACTAAACCAGGTCTAAACCAAGTCTAAACCAGGACTAAATCAGGACTAAACCAAGTCTTAACGAGGTCTAAATCAGGACTAAACCAGGACTAAATCGGGACTGGACTAAACCAAGACTAAACCCAGGTCTTAACCAGGTCTAAACCAGGTCTAAATCAGGTCAAAACCAGAACTAAACCAAGTCTAAACCAGGTCAAAACCAGGACTTAACCAGGACTAAACAAGGTCTAAACCAGGCCTAAACCGGGTCTAAACTGTGTCTAACCCAGGTCTAAACTAGGTCTAAACCAGGTCTAAACCAGGTCGAAATCAGGACTAAACCAGGTCTAAACCAGGACTAAAACAGGACTAAATCAGGACTGGACTAAACCAAGACTAAACCAGGTCTAAACCAGTTCTAAACTGTGTCTAAACCAGGTCTAAACCAGGTCTAAAACAGGTCAAAACGAGGACTAAATCAGGACTGGACTAAACCAAGACTAAACCAGGTCTAAACTGTGTCTAACCCAAGTCTAATTCAGGTCTAAATCAGGACTCAACCAGGACTAAACCAGGTCTAAAGCAGGTCTAAACCAGGTCTAAATCAGGACTAAACCAGGTCTAAACCAAGTCTAAACCAGGACTAAATCAGGACTAAACCAGGACTAAATCGGGACTGGACTAAACCAAGACTAAACCCAGGTCTTAACCAGGTCTAAACCAGGTCTAAATCAGGTCAAAACCAGAACTAAACCAAGTCTAAACCAGGTCAAAACCAGGACTAAACCAGGTCTAAACCAGGACTTAACCAGGACTAAACAAGGTCTAAACCAGGCCTAAACCGGGTCTAAACTGTGTCTAACCCAGGTCTAAACTAGGTCTAAACCAGGTCTAAACCAGGTCGAAATCAGGACTAAACCAGGTCTAAACCAGGACTAAAACAGGACTAAATCAGGACTGGACTAAACCAAGACTAAACCAGGTCTAAACCAGTTCTAAACTGTGTCTAAACCAGGTCTAAACCAGGTCTACACCAGGACTAAACCAAGTCTAAACCAGGTCAAAACCAGGTGTAAACCAGGTGTAAATCAGGTGTAAACCAGGTCTAAACCAGGTCTAACCCAGGTCTAAACCAGGTCTAAACAGGTCTAAACCAGGTCGAAATCAGGACTAAACCAGGACTAAATCAGGACTGGTCTAAACCAGGACTAAACCAAGTCTCAACCAGGTCTAAACCAGCTCTAAATCAGGACTAAACCAGGACTAAATCAGGTCTTAACCAGTTCTAAATCAGGTCTAAACCAGAACTTAATGTCTAAACCAAGTCTAAATCAGGACTAAACCAGGACTAAATCAGGACTGGACTAAACCAGGGCTAAATCAGGTCTAAACCAGGTCTAAACCAAGTCTAAACCAGATCTAAATCAGGACTTAACCAGGACTAAATCAGGACTGGACTAAACCAGGGCTAAATCAGGTCTAAACCAGGTCTAAACCAGGACTAAATCAGGACTAAACCAGGACTAAATCAGGACTGGACTAAACCAGGGCTAAATCAGGTCTAAACCAGGTCTAAACCCGGGTCTAAACCAGGTCTAAACCGGGTCTAAACCAGGTCTAAACCGGGTCTAAACCGGGTCTAAACCGGGTCTAAACCAGGACTAAACCAGGTCTAAACCCGGTCTAAAACGGGTCTTAACCGGGTCTAAACTAGGTCTAAACTAGGTCTAAACCGGGTCTAAACCGGGTCTAAATCAGGACTAAACCAGGTCTAAACCAGGTCTAAACCGGGTCTAAACCGGGTCTTAACCGGGTCTTAACCGGGTCTAAACCAGGTCTAAACCGGGTCTAAACCAGGTCTTAACCGGGTCTAAACCAGGTCTAAACCGGGTCTAAACCGGGTCTAAACCGGGTCTAAACCGGGTCTAAACCAGGTCTAAACAGGGTATTAACCGGGTCTAAACCGGGTCTAAACCGGGTCTAAACCAGGTCTAAACCAGGACTAAACCGGGTCTAAACCAGGTCTTAAACGGGTCTAAACCAGGTCTAAACCGGGTCTAAACCAGGTCTAAACAGGGTATTAACCGGGTCTAAACCGGGTCTAAACCGGGTCTTAACCGGGTCTAAACCAGGTCTAAACCGGGTCTAAACCGGGTCTAAACCAGGTCTAAACAGGGTATTAACCGGGTCTAAACCAGGTCTTAACCGGGTCTAAACCAGGTCTAAACCAGGACTAAACCAGGTCTAAACCAGGTCTAAATCAGGTCTAAACCAGGACTAAACCAGGTCTAAACCGGGTCTAAACCAGGTCTTAAACGGGTCTAAACCAGGTCTAAACCGGGTCTAAACCAGGTCTAAACAGGGTATTAACCGGGTCTAAACCAGGTCTTAACCGGGTCTAAACCAGGTCTAAACCAGGTCTAACCTCTGGCAAATTTTTCTACTTTATTTTGGAGTGACACTGTGTTTTGATTAATGATTTATGGACATTAATGATTTATGGACTTTAAAGAATTTGAAGAATCAGTGCATTACTCTGTGGGTTCCCATTTGATTTGAAACATCCAATTAAAATCATTTGTTGTGTTTGTTTTGACATGTGTTGTAAGTTAATCATTTGAAGTGATTACATACGTTTGATGCTTGATGTTTGTGTTTTGTCACCGCCTTTGGGGCAAGGGGTGGATAGAAGAGTTTTTTCCCAGCTTTAGGTCATTTTACCAATTGGTCAAATGTTCTCAGGCTAGGTCAACAGCCCTGCTGGGTTTTCGCTTCTGTCATAGTTTACAATTCACACTCAAGCTAGTAGGTTGTTTATGCTAATGGTTATCAGCAATAAAGAGGGGGGAATGTTATAATAATTTTTATTATTATAAATGTTTATATTGTTTATAGTTACTGGGTGCTCATAGTTCTCTACAGGTCATGTCAAATCATGTCATGTCCTCCATGTTAGTCAAAGCATGGAGTAGACATAACTAGATAGACATGGTTTGCCATGGTACTTCTGCACCTGGAGCTGGGGCCTTGGGGAGGGTGTATGAGAGATACACCTCCCACTGACAGCCCCCACTGCAGTGATATAAAATCTCGTGTTTTGTTTACTTCTTTAAGCAAACGCATTCTGTACCTTTGATACGTGTCTTTGCTTTATTCTTGCAAGAATAAAACCTGGCCTTTCGCTTTTTATAATATATTCTGTCTCCGTGTCTCTCTGGATCATATAAGGATAAAGAATTCTTATAACACCTGTCAATCAAAGCAGCAACCAACCAGTGTTCCTCCTACCGACTTTAACAGATGTGACATAACCATTGCTGCCTACACTGGAACAGTAGGTCACCACACCTACCAGGCTAGACCGAACGCTGGATCTATGCTTAATAAATATACCTGGAGCGTATGTGTCAAAGGCCCGCCCACCTGTAGGCCGCTCTGACCACAACGCCATACTGCTACTTCCCGAGTACTGACAGAAACTAAAAACAAACATTTATGAAACAGGGATTCTATTCATGTTTTCCAAAGCTCTGAGGGAGCTCTAAACCTGCTCACAGACTCCATCTCTTCTATTTGACATTCTGTGTGGACACTAGTAAACCAGCAAAACAGAATATACCCTAACAACAAGCCCTGGGTCACCAAAGACCTTAAACTGTGTCTGAACAACAAAAAAGCTGTGTTTGTAAAAGGAGACACACAGAGAGAAACAGTCTAACAGTGAGCTGAGAAGGAAGGTCAAACTAGCCACACTCCGATAGAAACACAGAGTGGAGAGTACTACAGCCGGATTAATAAGCCACAAACCCATCAGGAACACTAGCTGCCAGCCAATCATAATGAACAAACCTGAGCCCCATCAACAGCTCAAAGGCCTGTGGACTGGACAGGTTGAAGAACAAGGTGCTGGAGGTATGTGCTGCTGAGTTGGGTGAAGTTATTCCTGACTGTGTCCCTGCTGTTTGGAAGGAGGCCATACTGCAAATGTATGGAGCAGGTGGAGGTGGAACATCTCAGTGACATGGTGGAGGAAACATTAGACCCACTACAGTTTGTCTTTAGGGCAAAAGGCAGAGTGGGGGAGGCTTGACTGGACTCTCCTCACCCTAACACTAGGATCCTGTTCATGGACCTTTCTTCAGCGTTTGACACTGTTGACTCACTGACCCTCTGCGGTCTTCTAATGAAGATACAATTTAATCCATCACTAATGCTGTGGCTCAGGCACTTCCTCCAGTTGGACTCTTTTGTCTGGTCAGATAAACCGGGAGTGTGCTTTTGGTAAAGTATGGTGCACCTACCACACTGTTTAGGGGTCAACAGGTCATCTGTGAATTGTATTCTGTCAGTTCAGTTAGTTTGAGTCTGAATGTGAACAACACAATACATTACATAGTTTAATACATTTTAAACAGAAAGTATAATACTTAAAAAAAAATAAAGTTGAACCTCAAGCATTTCCAAATCCAGTCCCACACATGAGTCTGTCGCTCAACCCACTGAGCTAACCCCCAGCACTCTACTGTTCAGAGCAAGTATTACAACACAAACATGTGTAACACTGCCTTCTCCTTTTTTTTATTTTGAAGGAAACGTGAAAGGTAGAGCGTCTGAGAGGAGTTGATGGACTGCTGCTTACAGGTACATGTTTGCTTTATTAATAATAATAACGCTTCGTGGGTCCATTTAACTGTTTGTGTGGTGATGTTTTTCATTCTTTGCAGGAGGAACCTGTTCCGGCCTGACGACAGCTGAGGCTCAGGCACTTGACCAAAAAGCACTCGCCCTTCGTTCATCTGTCCTCTCTTAAAACTCAGCAGCTTACTCTCTAAAAAAAAAAAAGGCCTTTCATCCCACAAGCAATAAAATACCTGAATATATAGGCTTCGGTGGGATCTTTCGCTGAACTATTATCTTCATGTTGTTTTCTTTGTTTTCTTTTGTTGAGTGTGTGTCATGTAAGAAAACCTTTGCAAAGCAATTTCCCTACGTGGACAAACCAGTCTCCTATCTTCTATCGATCTAAGTTTCTTAAAGTTTAATCAATCTAAGAATGTAAAAAATAAAAAAGAATATTTTTTTATTGATTTTATTGATTTTTGATTCTTTTTTAAATGTGTCCAGTTGAGTCTGCTTACTACAGTTAAAGTGTTTTAAGAAATACAAAATTATATTATTTATTATGTTTTTACAAGGATTTACATTTGTAAATGACAAACATATAAAACAATAAAAAAGGGTGCAACAACTAAAACAGTTACAGGTAGTAAAATCTTACAAAATCTGGACTTATTGTCAAAATAGTCTTTTTGGAGTTTGTTATTAAAAGTAATCGTCTCCATGACGATCAATGCATATACAATGTGGTGCCAGTCTAGTCTAGTGTTGGGGATTAGGACTCAAGTATTTCTTTAATAACTTTCCAAGCTGCTGAACTCAACCAAATAAACACTTGGTCTCTTTATTCGTGTCAACTCAACTTTAGGGCCCGAGTAGTGAGAGCTTTGTGCAGGAGGCTCTTCCAGACAAAACCCCCCCATGAATTAGAGCTGGTGATTTTCTATTGGAATGTACACTGTTTTAGCCAAATATCAACAGATACTAAATATCTTTCCTATTTTTTGTTTAATACAAACCGTATTTTTATTTTAACCTTTTAAAAGATAGCCTCAAAATGAATTTTAAACCAGGATCCGGTTCATAAACCTTGGTCAATAACTTAGGGACTCTTGGGATGAAACCCTGTGTGTAATGACCGACCTGTAGAAATAAAGTCATTGCTATTGTTATAATAATTTTTATTATAATTGTTTATATTGTTTATATTGTTTATAGTTACTTGGTGCTCATAGTTCTCTACAGGTCATGTCAAATCATGTCATGTCCTCCATGTTTGTCCAAACATGGAGTAGACTAACTAGAAACAGACATGGCTTGTCACAGGACCTCTGCACCTGGAGCTGGGGCCTTGGAGGAGGGTGTATGGAAGATACACCTCCCTCTGACAGCCCCCACTGCAGTGATATAAAATCTCATGTTTTGTTTACTTCTTTAAGCAAAACTCACTATGTACCTTTGATATACGTGTCTGCTTTGCTTCTTCTTGTAAGAATTAAACCTGGCCATTTGCTTTTTGTATATACTCTGTCTCCATGTCTCTCTGGATAATATAAGAATATAGAATTCTTATGACAAATATCCAACTCAATTGACCTTTACTGAAAAAATACAATATGACATTATGCCTTGCCCTGAACCGCTTTTATTTGTTCCATCTAATTTATTGGGTAAAAAATCAAGATAATAAGCAGCCCATCTCAATACTTTAATCTCCTCTTAACAGTTGTTTTTATTTATAAATCTTTACCAAAGTTTAAAGAGTAAATAAATCCACTGATTAACTCTTTCAATCTATTTCTTAATAAAATTTTTGACTCCAAGAAAAGATTGAACTGGACGGTCACTAGACATATTTCAACCTAGAGAGACTCAAAACATGAACCAGATAATGAATGAATTATGTGATGTATTATAAGAATTCTATATCCTTATATTATCCAGAGAGACACGTAGACAGAGTATATTTAAAAAGTAAATGGCCAGGTTTAATTCTTGCAAGAATGAAGCAAAAGCACACAAACATGTATCAAGCCTACAGAGTTAACAAAGTAAACAATCCATGTGGTTTTATACACAGCAGTACACAGTGTTAAGGAGGAGGCCCTCTGCAGCCCTCTAACCCAGAGGCCAGGTGGTGTTGGCCTCTGGGACAGGACATGAGCAGAATGAAAAGTAATATTAATATTAACACCGGCGCTATCTTCCAGTTCTCAGTAGATTACCGACCAAGATTAGACCGCCTCCTCGGCCACTGACACGAGATTGGGAGAGGTAAACAATCCCCGGTGGAGTAGCGTCATTGAGCGGTGTAAAATCATTCGGTTGCTATCTCCGTCGGAACACGTGTAGGATGTCCGGTTGCTGGAGCAGATCTGGCGCTGGTGGACCAGGATTATAAATCTTAAATTCAGTGGCAGTGTACTGGAACAGTGCAGCTGAAGGATGGTAGATTAAATACAGCACAAACCAGAGGAATACAAGCCATGCAAAGATATTCCACATAGTAGGGTTGTAGCAACAGGTAGCCTATAGTAATGTTGAGTATGTACAGCAGGTCGTAGCTCACATAAACAGAGAATGGTCTGTATACGTCAACAGGATGATTTGATTAAAATGCAGTATCTACAAACATATTCCTTGAAAAAAGCATAAAGAGCAGATCACCGGCACCAAAAAAACACGCCAGCATTTACTCAACAGACAGAAAATGTCACGTTGTCTTTCTCAGTGACTTCATCTCAAACTGGAAACATAAGAAAATTACTTTTAGGTTTGAATTCTTGTTGAAAAGTTCAGAGAGCTAAATCCATTGGCAAATATAAAATGGTTTAAAGAGGGACCAGTAGAGGCCAATAAAACAGTAACCAATTAGTAAGTAATTTAAATATGTCTTTTTATGATTGTTCAATTACTGTTTGCAGAGTTTTGTTCATTTTGTAACTTTAAAGCTCCTCTGTTGAGCTCATTTCTTGCTAAATCCTTTTCATCTTTGAGCCTCAGGTCAAAGACACACAGGCACAAACTGGTGCAGTCCAGATCTCAGTGGATGTGTCAATAGGGCTTTAGAGGCTCTCCCCCCCCTCACTGTGTAACAGGACGCCTCAGAGAAAACCAGTCTGCTTCAGCTCAATGTGGCTTTGGGAGTTGGTCCAGCGTCATTTAAACCAGAAAAGATCAACAAAGGAACTTTAACACATTATTTTTTTATGATATGATTTTATTGAGAGGCACTTCCTCATTGACAGGTTGAACTTCCTCATGAACAGGTGGTTGTTGCTGATTGGTCGGCTGGACTGCAGGCAAAACATTGTACAGAAGTAAATAAACATGTTTTAAAGTTAAATAAATATCTAAAATTAACCTGGACAAGTACAAATACTGAAGTGAGGCCCACTTTGTGCAACAAACACTTTTAAGATTTACTGAGCTCTGTTAAAGAAGGATGTGGTTTAAAATGGTATAAAGACTAAAATGTTGAATGAAAACAGTAACAATGTGTGTGAAGCAGTCACATGAAATGATGGCATTAGTCTGTAACTGGAGTTTTAGAATGGATGTAAAAGTCTGATTGGAGAGTTTCTCTTAATCAGACCCAGATAAAGCTGTTCTGTCGACTATTGCAGCTTGTTTACAGCTTCCAGGGAAACAGAGAGAGGCCCGAGAGCGAGTGCCTCCAGAATAAACTGAATGTCTGAGAAGATTCAACACGTTTCAAAAACCAGTTACTGCTGCATGTAAACGGTGTTGTGGGACTGGAGCTGGACTCACTGGAAACAGGTTTGTGGCAGATGGACAAAAGAGGATCTATTCTCAAAGAACATAAACTCAAAAGTGGCTCACCTCATCTTTATTTTTTATAGAAAACTATTGCAGAACGATGATGATGAAGCAACCGAGAACTATCCCAGCATTTCCACCAGGTCTTAAACCTTTGGAATCTAGAAGAAACAAGGTCAACAAACAAAGTCTGAAAAAATAAGTTTTTTTTTTTTACTTCAGGAGCTGTTATAGGGCTTTGTTAAACTAAACCTACACATTAGTTTTGTCGATAGATCTTCAATCATTAAAAGATTGTTCTATCCAACATATTGGTGAGAAAATTAAAGACAAACTGTTGAAATACAATAATGCCTTTAATCCTATATTGATTGTCTATAATTCACAGAACATGATTAAATCCATCTCCAGGTAAATGTTGATAAGAGCTCTGGGCTTTAGAGACTCCAGAGTCACTAAAGCAGCAGGTGTGTGAAGTTTTCAAGACCTGTGGGTTTATTATTAAAGTGAAATAAAGACATTTGAACATGATGGATTGTAATATTTCCTCGTCTGAAGTGGTCACTACAGTTCTCCTCCTGAGTTACTGTAGGATACACTTCTCAATGGAAACTTTAAAAACAATATAAATCTTGTGCTTTTCACTTTTCTGAACTTGTTTTGGAGTCCACTGCACAACTGTCTACAATATTACTGCAGACAAAGACACTGGACAAATACAAAGGCTTGTTTTTTGGTTGAGCAGTGCGTCTGTCGGGCTTCACTGCCTCGACACACCTTCAGGAAGCTCTGGTCTTAAGTCCATATATGGGCATTGACTGGGCGTTTATGTTAATAATCTTAGTTCTATCTCAAAGCTGTTAATGAGACGTGAGCAGCACAGAGTCACACACACAGCTGAGGAGAACCAAACTGTTGGAGAACACTTTGTGAATCCAACTTAGACCCTCTTTAGAAATTCTTGGAGGAATTCTTAGGAAGCTTTTAACAAAACATTCAAGAACAAGGCCCAATATTCTTTAGTTTACAACAGCAACACCGAGTAAAGACAAAGATATGTGAAGCTGAGCTTGTGTTGTTTTTATCTCACTGAAGAAAATCTACGAAATTAATCTTCATCAGTTTTATTTATCTTTCTTACCTTTGTGTCCTTCTTTAATCCCAGGCTCCTCTGCACAACAAAGAAAAAGAAACATGAGTTTCATAAAAAGCTTCATACACAGTAAAATAGATCTGTTCAAACAGTTGTGTAGTTCTTACCAATAATAAGTCTAACGTGGCCTTCTCTGACTTGACTCTGCAGCTTGGACACAGCGCAGGTGTAAGTCCCTTCATCTTCTTTGGTCACGTTGAAGAGTTTTAGTGAAATGTTTCCATCTTTCATTTCTTGACGGAAAAGCTGAGTGCGATCTTTGAACCAAGGGTCTTGTTCTTCTGGAAAGTCATATCCTCTTCTACTCAAGTGCACAGTTTCTGAACCTCGTTTCCATTCCACTACCATTCTGGTTACATTAAATGGAGGCTCGAGATGACAAGGTAAAATGATGTCACTGCCTCTTTCTGCTGTAATTGGATCATTTGAAGCCTTCACAATGGATTCTGGAGAAAAAGTAAAAAAAAAAAGAAATATTTCTGAGTGCACAAACTTTAGACCAAAACAAACAAACACCAAAACAAAGGCAGGAATAAAACTTACCTGAGATAAAGAGTTTAAAGAATAGAAGAAGTAGGTCTATTATAAATGTGAACGCTAACATTTAAGGCACAATAAACAAACTGTTCCATGGACCGACTGAATTCAGACTGATACTAATACATTAGATTAAACTGAGGTTTAGAGCTGAGTGTAAACATTTAGCTCTGACTTCAGTGTCAGAACGATAATTATCTCCTCCTCGTTAAACATCGTGTCATTGAATCAACAGCATTTATCTCTGTTTCACGTTGCTTCAGTTTTCTTAATTTAGATTTTCTCTTTTTGTGCAGTTTCTCTGAGTTAAAGGACGAGTCCAGAGCAGAGTTTTTTTCACAGATGATTCCTGTTTATAACCAGGGGCGGATCCAGGGGTGGGGCCACAGGGTGTGTTGTCCTGGGACTAAGACTTTCCAATGATTAAGGTTATATTTTACAATGTGTTGTTAGAGTTTTCTTTTATTACCACTTCATTCATTTTTTGTAAATAAATTTAAAACGTTAAAAGAAACAAATGTAACTAAAAAAAAACAAATTAGAGGATTATAACAGAGAGGAAGAGATAACACAGATGTTCTGAAAGAGCGGGAGAGATAGAGTCAGGACAGAGAAGAGAGGGAGACCCTGTCGCTGTGGGAGGGGCTCTTTAATGAGACTCATTAATTAGATTAAAAAACAGCCTGTATTCTGCTCCTGTCTTTTTTTTACACAGCGTTAAACTAAAGAGTTTAGATTTTGTGGCAGCTCTCAGTGCTGGGCTGCTCTGTGTCAATGTGGAGCCTCTGACCCCCACATGCACCATTTTAGTGTGTTTTAACTCAAACAAAACCTGTTCAAATCCAACTAAAACCTGTTTAAATCCAACTAAAACCTGTTTAAATCCAACTCAAACCTTTTGTGGCATTATCAAAGTGCGTAAATGCAAAGTAAAGCACAACGCAGCACGCTATTGTTGTGGAGTCACAGTTGAAAATGATTAAAAAAAATATTGATAACCCTGAAACGGAGCCTACTGGCATACATGGCTTTAGCCGTGGAACAGAGCTTTGGTCGTCAAATACAAATGTTTACATGGTTCAACAACAATTGAAAAGCTTTAATACATTGTGTAAAAATGGATCATCTCTACACGACACATTGTTAAAGGATTTTAATTTGTCTGTGGATGAAAAATAAACACAAGAGGCTGGGTTTTATGTAAAAATGCATAAAGTGCACACCTGGTTAAACGAAAATGGGGTTTTGGATGAAGATGCACAAACTACGAAAAGGAACACAACGACGATGGCAGTGTGCAAACTGACAAACATAATGTGGTCTCTGATTGTTTGAATCCTGAAGACAGCGTGTACAATGTATCCAAGCGTTCAAAGCGCAGCCACACGTCATGTTCGAGCAATGGCTGATCAAGCGGCTCTAAAGGAGAAAGCCGCAGCTTTAATAAGGAAACACAAGGAGTTAGAGGAGCAAGAGCAAAGAATAAGAAAACAAAGGGATAGAAGGGAGATTAATGCTAAAATGGCTGCAGCGCGTCTGAGAACAGTTCTGTAGGAAGAAGGTCTGGCACAAATGAGATGAATTCATTTGTGAGCAAAGGGCTTTAAGGAACAAAAACGGACCAAATTTAACCCACAGGCAAAGGAATTTGTGCCTAAACCTAACGTTACTGCTCAGCCGAGCAGCTAAAGGCAGCACAGCAGAGACTGGAGCAGCAGCAGGAGCAGCTCTCAGATCTGACTGAACTGTGCCGACAGAAAGACCACATCAACAAACTCACCTCCGCCTTCAACAGGACTGTGGAGGACTGCAGCAGACAGAAGTGCAGCTGTCTGAGGAAACAAGGGAACGAGAAAGAAAAGGAGCCAGGAGAGAGGAAACAACAGAGGGACTTCACTGAGGACGAGAACGCACCGACCGAAAAGTTGTTTAAGTTCTTCTGTTCCTGTGGGTCAGGTCTGTTCGAAGGGGGAGAAGAAACTTAAGAAACAGCCCATCACTGAACTCACAATGAAACAGACCAGTCTGATGCAGGACAGGACCAGTCTAGAGCAGGACAGGACCAGCCTGGAACAGGACAGGACCAGCCTGGAGCAGGACAGGACCAGGACAGGACCAGTCTGGAGCAGGACAGGACCAGTCTGGAGCAGAATCCAGCAGCCCACAGAGGAGAGCTGTCCTCACCTCCTGTTTGTTGGTGCTGCTGTCTCTGGAGTCGCAGCAGAAAGAGACAAGTCGACTCAACAAAGAGAACAAGACCCTGGTCAACGACATCTTCCAGCTCCAGAACCAGGTGACAGATCTGTAGAAGCAGCTGCACTCTCAGACTGACAGGTCTGAGAATCTATCCAACAAGCTCAACTCCACCAAGTCCCGCCTCCAGAGCCAATCAGACGAGAGAGAGCAGACCATCGACGACCTGAGCCAAGACCAGGACAAACTCAGGCAGGAGGCCGAGAAGGAGGATGTGAATGATTTGGAGGCTCTTACCCCAAACCATATTCTGCTCCTGAAAGAGTCGCCTATACTTGCTCCTGGTGCCTTTGAAGAAAGTGACCAGTACATCCGGAAGTGCTGGAGGTGGATGCAGTACCTCTCAGACCTGTTCTGAAAGAGTTGGTCCAGAGAATACTTATCACTGCTGCAGGAAAGACAGAAGTGGTCCAAACCTCAAAGGAACTACACAACCGGTGACATCGTGGTACTGATGGAACACACTGCTCCTCGTGGTTCATGGATTCTGAGAAAAATCACGAAAACAAAAATGGTCCAGTGTGGACTGTACAGCTGAAGACTAAGTCAGGACAGCTGCAAAGACCCATCTCTAAAATCTTCCTCCTGAAAGAAACCATTTGAAGAGGACGCAAGACACATAGGGCTGCACACTAAAAGGATCCTATTTTTGTGTCTGATAAATTGTGCGTCTACACAGTTGGGACCGGTGTGTTGGAGCCATTATTAGTTTTTTATTTTGTTTAATGGGGCATGGTTTGGGTTTTTTGTGGCAGTGGTGGTTTGTTTGTTTTTGGGCACAGGTGACTATATTCGGCCATAGGTGGGCGGAATAAATGGCTGTATAGGTGCATTGTACGGGGTGCTAGGGTTACGGAAGGTCACATGGTTTGTACCGCTTAAATTACTTACAGGCCTTATACCATGATCCCCGCACCCTAAAGCGACTAAAATGGTAAGACTAGTCGCTACTACAAGAATTTGAACAAGTCATATCAGGTTATTTACCTCCGTTGAGTTGGCCCCCCACCAAAAGGGATTGACTCCAAAACTATCTAGATCGTTTGTGCTTCGTTTGTGCTGCAAAATTGTTTGTTTGTGCTGTTATAGATTTAGTTTTTAATGATTCTTTTATAGGTCATATGAGGTCACCCACCCCCCGAAAATGCTTTAAAATGCCCCAAAATGGTGTCATTCGTTTGTGCTTCGTTTGTGCTGGTTTGTGCTGTTATAGTTTTTGAGATATTACAAGTTTTAATTTTTGGCCCATGACGTCATCCAGCCCCCCATTTGTCGTAAAAGTTGACAAAAATGGGGTCATTCATTTGTGCTTCGTTTGTGCTGGTTTGTGCTGTAAAGATTTCCGTTTGTGCTGTTATAGTTTTTGAGATATTAATAATAAATATTTTCGGTATCAACGGCTTTGTTTCCAGCCAGCTGATGCGCACGTCGCCCAGCTTAAAACAGAAACAGTTTCTTTTCCCACTTTAACTGGCTGCAGGTGGTTTCCATTTTTTAAACAGTTTTTTTTCACAGATTGGTCTGCATTTGTTTTATATTTGTTTTATCTCAGTAAAGCTAAATTTAAAAGTTTAAACATTCAAATTCAGCAAACGTGGGGTGAAAACAAATCTGTTTAGCGCCCCCTGGTGGTATAAAGGAAGTAAGGTAGACCATACTTTTTTATTTTTTTATGTAATTGTCTTTCTTTTTAACGTGTACTTAAGTTGTTTTTATTTTATTAATTAACCATTATTTATCCAGGAGTTTTTTTCCTTGCATTATAAAAAAATTAAATAAAAAACAATCCAGTTCAAATCGTTCTTTATTGTAAATACACAAACATTGTTAGGACAGTTTACAATAATAGCTGAATTTTGGTGTATTTGGGCCTTCAGGATCAAGTCTCTATCTGCAAGACAACTCGAGAGGTAAAGTCTAACATTTCATTTATAGCATCTTTTAAAAGTTTTTAACTTTGTAGATGTACTTTGATTCAATAACTGTCTCTTAAAATAATTACTGATAAAAAATATGGCCACAGAACATATGTGATTTTATGTCCCGCACACAAAATAATGCATTTCCACCCTTCCACATTAAGCCAGTTAATGTGTGCATATATGGACAGTTAGCAGTCTTTAAGCTGACCGGGCGTGCGCATCAGCTGACCGGAAATGAAGCCGTTAATACCGAAAATATTTATTATTAATATCTCAAAAACTATAACAGCACAAACGAAAATCTTTACAGCACAAACGAAGCACAAATGAATGACACCACTTTGGGGCAATTTAAAGCATTTTAAAGCATTTTCGGGAGCTGGGTGACCTCATATGACCTATAAAAGAATCATTAATATCTCAAAAACTATAACAGCACAAACAAAATTGTTTGCAGCACAAACGAAGCACAAACAATATAGATAGTTTTGGAGTCAATCCCTTTTGGTGGGGGGCTGTGCACCCGAGAAAATCTGAAGAAATGTGAGAGGCAGTGTTGCCAACTATTTTCAAAGGAAAGTAGCTAAAGCCTGGCCAAAAAGTCGCTAAATGTCGCTAGATGACGTCATGCGTAAATTAGCATATTCGCAACGTCATTACGTCATCACGTCATCATACTAAATTGCATATTTTCTTGCGTTCTGCCTGCCTAATGTACTTTCTTGACAAATTCGTGCTCACATAGTCTTTTCTACTGTATTTTATTATGATATAGCCGACTGTCCCAATAAAGCTCTTCTCATTTCTCATCTCAATTAAGTGATAAGCACATGAGAAGAATAGAAATCAAATCAATCAAATCAGTTAGGAAAGTAGCTATTGGCTGTCCTATAAGTCGCTAAATGACACCATCGCCTCACTTCCATATTGACCATGTGCATTGTGCATGTGATTGTGATAAACGCTGTAGGAGAGAAAAGAAATAAATCGCTGAAGAGACAAAAGGTGAGTAAAAACCAAGCCTCTCCCATGGAACCTCTAAAATGGTCCTCGTGTAAGGGCGCCACCATACGGTGATTTTACAGCGAAATACAGCGATATATCTCCGTCCACCAGAGGGCAGGCTCCAAAAGCGGAAATATAAGGAGAAACCCAATGGCGACTTTACAAGAGTAAAACTCATGTTTACAGCCGGGTACAAAAGATGGCTCAGGTCTCTAGAGCTAAGTTTTTACTACATGACAACTCTGGGGTGAATTTTTGATTAATATGTTTGTTTATGCTATATAAAAACTATTGTTTTACTATGGAAAAAGCCCGGATGTAACGGCCATTTTATTGCCCATTCGTAATGACAATATTGGTGAATAGGGGACCAATGGGCGGATATCATCCATATTTATACTATCTATGGTAAAAACCAATGACTGTAAAAGGGCTGGACATATGCAATGTGACGTCACCCATAGCGTTACGAACCTCGAGATTGACGCTATTTCAGTCGCCATTTTTAGCCGTTAGGGTGGTCGCCATGTTGATTTTATGGAGCCAGAAGTCCCAATTTGGCATATGGACTGAGTTGAGTGCCCGTTTGCATGGTAACCAGTGAGCCAATCAGAAGCTCGCTTGTTCGTTGACCACGTGCTCGCTCCTGCAGACAGCCGTAAAGCTCCGACAGAGACCTGAGCTAAACTTAGCATCGCTGCTCCTTTACTGTCCCTGTGTTATCGGCGCCCTCTGGTTGCTGCTCTAATTCAGGTAAATTTCACTTTTACACCAATATCTGTTTTTTTTATATATTCACCTACTTTACTTATCACTATGTTTGTCATCTTTGTCAAGACTGTTCAAAACACATCTACAATAGTACTAAACTGCTATATTATTAATAGATATCCTCATAATTATAAACTGTATGTTGTAAAGATATATGAAGTTGATCCTTTAGAATGATATTTTCTGTAGGAAATCTTAGAATCTGTGGTTAATAATTTTCTTCAACTTATTCTAATAAATACATAAATAGGCACTTTGCATACCCTTTTTAAGAAACTGGTTATTTAGAAATTGTAGTCAAAGAAGCAAGTGCTGTATTTTTGAGATGGAGTAAATATGTGTTAAACCAGTTTTGATTTATGTTTTTCAGTTTCCTTACTGCAGCTGCAGGTCAAAGACCTCAGGAGCAACCTGAAAGTTCAAGAAACTCTTCCATCTTTGCACCATTACTTTATTATTCCCCATTTTAAAAAGAAACAAAAAAAAATGTGTTTTATGATTTCCTATTCTTTTCCACAATAACTCCTATTGCTTATGGCATGCTAAAATAACACTAGAGTGATAAATAAATGATTTAAAGTTATGTCGGTTTGCTTTCATCTACTTTCATGTTATTTAAAAGTTTAACTCACTTAAATAGAAAGTGTATAAATTGTCAGATTTAAGAGCTTAAAATACAGTTTATATATGCCTTCAAAACCTAGAAGCACATAAATGAATAGAGATTTGACTGAGTTTAAGTTTATTTAAAAGAAGCTGAAGTTGTAGATGGACCAGGATGTGAAGTCAGATGAAGCTGAGGAAGACGAGGCTGGGCTATGTCAGCTGTGCAGGAGCAGAGAGGACCGATAACTGGACTGGACTGGGGAAGGCCGACAGAAGCAGCAGCAGACAGGTAACTGTAGAGGGGCTCTGCAAAGACAGAGAACAAAGTAAAAACTTGTGTTTAAAACAAGTCTTGCTGTTGGGACCGGTCACCTCTGTTCATGAGATTTACTGTTAATCACAGAACATATTACAACATTAATCTTGGTCTTTTATTCTCCAGCTCACTGTATGTTACTGTGTGTGTAAGGACTGTTTTTAGAAAATAGTGGACTTTGATTTGAACTTACATTTGCCAAAATGTAATACTTTAGTAAATGTGAACTGTACTGGGTTAGAGGTTAATGTCTGTCATGTTGAAAACCTGCCATGAACATTTACCTGTCTACTGTTGTCATGATTTACAGATGACAGATGTACAAATATAAAACTAACACATGCACTTTAGCTACAGTAATGTTTAAGGGATGTATGACTGCAGAGTAAGGAAAGTGTTTTCTAGAGTAAAAAGTCTCAGAGGTTAGTGGGCATTGCAGGTGTAATGTTTAATGTAATGTGTAGTGTAATGTAACAACCACCGTTGTCTGAATATCCTCTTCAAAGTGCTCACAGCACAACCAAGAGTCTTTCTGACAGTATAACCTTTAGGAAATCTGTGGAGAGAGAACAAGATCTATTTTCATAAAATAGGCATGTTTCAAATGTATTTACCAAAATGGCACAACCCAGATCTTTGTAAAAGAGTACTTTAAGCCCACTTCTAATTTTTGCTTTTATTATCATTATTATATTATGGCCTTTACTTGGTTTGCAAAGTACACAGTAATTATTTAGTCAGAGACATGTATCCTTATTTTACTATTAAAAAAAACTATAAGAGCATTATGCCCTTTTCCTTCCAAAATTTAAGGTTAGATATGATTGTATCTTCATATTATTAAACAAGTTTGGTCCAGTGGAGCAGTAGTTAAGTTAGGCCTTTAGCAGCCACCTTCGGGTCAGCTAACAAAAGCTCAATAGTTTAGCCAACTGTATATATTCTGAACAGTATTTTAACACATGCAAAAATGTACTCACCTAGAAACGGGAGCGTGGTTCATTTAGTGCAGTTGGACGATGAAAAAGTTATTTAAATCAGCTGAATTAAACCAAACACAGCTAGCGTTAGCTTTTAGCTAACAGTAAGCAATCTCCATTCATGAACAGCAGCAACTAACAAACTAATGCAAGTGTATCCTGAGTCGGACGGTTTGAGCTAAAATTCGCTAACTTTTTTGTCTTTAACGGGTGATCACGTCGTTTGTCTCTGGAGTTCAGACAACTAACTGGTCTTAAAATGAAGTGTAATTTCTTACGTTTCTAACCATATATTGTTTGAATTATTTCTTTGCGAAATGTTTTTACTGTGGCCGTAAAACGAGCGCTATTGTCCGAGCTTTTGGCCGGAAGCTATTATCCAGATTCGGACACTACTATTATCCTTAATCGGACACTCACCTTTTCGCTCTATTTTAGCTCTATTTTAAGTCTGGGATCAAGCTGTTGTTATTATTTAACACATCTGGTGGCTGATTTCTGCCTTTCAACATAAAATTACTTATTTTGTCTAATTCTTCACAATAAAATCTTAATGTAAAGGCGTTTGTAACACCACCTGCTGGGTGTTTTGTGAAATAGTTTTTCATTTCTTACCGATTTCTATTTGCAAATCGTATGTTTTATACACTCCTATTTGAATATGAAATCATTATAAATTGAGTTTGAGTTTAAATATAGTTACACCATAATACTTTAGCTTATGTCAAAAGCAAAATGATGTTATAATGATCTGCAAACAGCGTGAAGTCAACACTTGTGTCAAGTGTATTTTTTTACTCAGAGAACTCTAAAACACAAGACATTAATACATTATAACATCCTATCATATTTAATATTATATATATATTTTGTATTCTAAAAATACAATATGTATATAATATTAAATAATATATTGAATATTCTAACACAAACAAAATAAATAATTTTCTTTAATTTCCGCCGTGGCCATTGACTGTGAAGTGAACATAAGCCAACACATGAAACCATTTCAACCTGGAGAGACTCAAAAGAAAAGCATGATGCAAATGAATTATTTATTAATAGATTTAAAAAAGGGCCCTGACAGGGAGAGGCCCTGACATTGTGGGATGCGATGGAGGGCAAGAGTAGATTTAGAGTAGCTCTCTCCCGGAGCTGAGACAGAGACATGAGGAGCTGCTGATGCTGAGGACAGAGATGGTCACACTGCTGCAGAGGTGGTGCAGCAGCACAAACAGCTGATAACAAAGAGAAAGGGTGCTTTAGATTTTGTCAGCTGATAATTTACTAAAAGCTTGAGGTGGAGGGTTGTTTAGGAAGAGAGAGACCGTCGGCTGAGAAGATGCAGCGTGCTGTAGATGAAGGGGAGAAGTCTTCCTGGTTGTGTTTACGCTCAGATTCATTTATGACTGTGGTTTGCCTGCAGACCAAAGAAGAAAGTGTTCAGTATCGGCCGGTAGAGTTTAATAGGCATTAGTAGTATAAGTATGAAGAATGATGTACAGTTGGATAAATGAAATTGTGCTGTACAATACATTCCCAAGTAAAAAGCAAAGATTTTGACGTTTCATGAGTCAGGTGTCCAACATACAGTAGTTGTCCATTCGCAAACCTCTTTAAAGTAAAGGGGCATAAGCTTTGTTTCAGTTCATCACTGAAATATTTCACAAAGATATCAAACATAATGTTTTCCTGAAGCTGAGTAGTTCAAAAGAATTGACACACAAAAGTGTTTAACCTGCCCCCCCACACTTAACCACTTTACAAAGTTAAAGTAGTCTGGTAACTATTTAATTGAAAAGAAATCCTAAACATTTAACGTATTTTTCGCACCATAAGACGCACTTTTTCTTCACCAAATAGTGGGAGGAAAAGTGCCTGTGTCTTATGGTCCGCAGGCACTTTTTTATGGTCCGCAGGCTGCCGGTGAGGGAGGACCCGCTGCCGCTCTGCAACTCGTCTTATGGTCCGGGTTGCAGAGCGGCAGCGGGTCCCCCGGGACCTTCCGTGTCCCTGGAAACTGCATCATCCCTCCCCCGCCCCGTGTCCAGGCTTCTCAGTAGTCCACTGAGATACTGGCAGAGTGGCAGCGGGCCCCCCCCCTCGTGTCGCCTTGCCTTACCGTAGTGGCAGAGCGGCAGCGGGTCCTCCCTCACCTTCCTTACGGAAGCCGACGAAGGCGCGATGCTGCTGTACTGTGTCACCGCCGTATGCTATTGGAGGATAGCATGTAGTAGGCGGTGTTACCGTACACAGCAGTGCACATGCCCTTCACTCCAGTCATATAATTCAAATATTATTCTGTTATACTTTATTAAATATTTTATTACACTATTTGGTTCAGAATATTTTTTTCCTATTTTTCTCCTCTAAAAACCAGGTGCGTCTTATGGTCGGGTGCGTCTTATGGTGCGAAAAATACGGTACCTAAAATGTAGCATGCAATACTTTGGTTTTTGATTTATTGTATTCTTTTTAGATTGTCCAGAGTATGCAGGTACTGCCATGTTTTCTAATAACTTGTGTCTATCCACATGCATTCAGAGGAACTTTATTCTGCCCTACTTGTTCTGCCGACTGGAAATCAAACTCCAAATAAGAGATGTTTTTGTGTAAGAGGAAAAATTACAATGGCTGGCCAGTCATTTAAAGTCTATCTAGTTTAACTTTTACTGTAGTTAAGGTCCTGTTTAACATTTGTTTCTTGTTACCGGTTAAATGAATGCTTACTTGAAGGAAGTGGAAGCAGCTCTGGACTCACAGAGGCACTCCCCTGCTGGTGTTAATGGCACTAAGAAATAATATGATATTACAAATACTACTAAAAGTTCCTGATGAAAATGGACCATCTTCTCTGTTGGAGTCTGCTGGAAACCATCAGAGGCTTTAAAAGGGGCCCAGAGCAGGAGATGAAACCTGAGGGGACACTCCTAATTTGCAAAAAAAAAAGTGGAGAATTCAATCTGGAAAAATTGTGTTGTCCAGGCATCCTAGTCAAGATTCAAGAGATTCAAGATTCAAGATTTTTATTCGACACATACAAAATTATATACAGCATATATAACCAGCAGTGAAATGTGAGTCAGGTCCGCTCCATGGACAGTGCAATTATTAAGGAAAACAACACAGATGAAAATATACATAAATGTAGCTATGTAAGAATGAAATAAAAGTAAACAATAAAAAATATAAGAATAGAATATAAAAAAAAAAAATGTGTATCGTGGAATTAAATGTAATGTACATGAATGTAAACTGTAGTCTTAAATATTAAAATGTACAAGGATGTACAATGTGCATATATGCATTTAGCTGTAGTCTTAAATATTAAGATACACAGGAAGGTGCAAGAAGCAAATGTGCAAAACAGGGTGACACTGTCAGTGTGTCTATGTAAGGTAGTGAATAAAATAAAGAGATAAGGTGAACATTAAGTGGAGGCATGAGGATGTTAAAAAGCTGGTTTAGAGTTCAAGAGCCTGATGGCCTGGGGGAAGAAACTCCTCCTGAGTCTCTCAGTTTCTGCCATCAGGCTACGGTAGCGCTTACCAGATGGCAGCAAAGTGAAAATATGATTACTGGGGTGGGTGGAGTCTTTGATGATTTTTGCAGCTCTACTTCTGCAGCGTTTGTGGTAGATGTCCTGCAGAGAGGGGAGAGCAGACCCTGAAATGCGCTCAGCTAAGCACACAACTCTCTGCAGGGCTTTGCAGTCTTGACTGGAGCTGTTCCCATACCACATTGAGATACATTGAGTCAATACACTTTCTATAGCCCCAGAATAGAAAGTTTTCAGGATTGCTGGTGAGACCCTGAATTTCCTCAGCTGTCGCAGATGGTACAGTCTTTGCCTGACTTTATTAACCTGTGTTTGAATGTGAGTAGTCCAAGTCAGGTCCTCAGAGATGTTTACACCGAGGTACTTAAAGCTACTCACCCTCTCTACAGGGGTCCCGCTTATAGTATAGGGCTGCTGCTGCCTTTTCCTGAAGTCCACAATCAGTTCTTTTGTTTTGCTCACATTCAGAGAGAGACAGTTGTCCTGACACCATGATGTCAATTTCTCTACCTCATCCAAGTATGCGGTCTCATTATTGTTGTGAATGAGGCCCAGAACCACAGTATCATCAGCGAATTTGATAATGGATGTGGAGCTATGCGAGGACACGCAGTCGTGTGTGTAGAGAGAGTAGAGCAGGGGACTCAGGACACAGCCCTGTGGGGCTCCTACGTTCAGAGTGATGGAGCTGGAGGTGTACTGGCCTAGTTTCACCACTTGAGGTCTGCCGGTGAGGAAGTCAAGGATCCAGTCGCAGAGTGATGAATTCAGTCCGAGGTCTATGAGTTTGGAGGCTAGCTTTATGGGGACTATAGTATTCAGGACCTGTGCTCCTCAGTCACTGGCCTGGTACAGTTAAAGACCATCTTAAAACTGATTTATTGTAATTTTGTACATTGACTATTTGTCAGTGTCTGTACTGAGCTATAGTCAATAAATAGCAGCCTTACATAGTTCCTGTTATTGCTGTCAATGTGTGTGAGAGAAGAGTGCAGGATGTGAGAGATGGCATCATCTGTGGATCTGTTTGGGCGATAAGCAAACTGAAGAGGGTCCAAAGTATCCGGGATGGAGGAGCAGATGACGTTTTTAACCAGTCCCTCAAAGACCTTCATGACTATTGATGTGAGGGCAACTGGACGATAGTCATTCAGACAAGAGGTTTTATTGTTTTTAGGCACAGGGATGATGACCGATTTTTTGAATGAGGTGGGAACCACCGATGTAGCAAGATACTCATTAAAAATGGATGTAAACAAACCAGCGAGCTGATCAGCGCAGGACCGCAGAACACGGCCAGAAATCCCATCAGGTCCAGCTGCTTTCCTTACATTCACTCGAACCTCCCCTCGCCTCCGACGGTGATCACATGATGATCGCTGCTCTGACTGCTGCTCCCAGACGCGCTGATCGGCAGACTCACACTGCATCGATTGCTTTCAAAGCGGCCGTAGAAAGTGTTTAGCTCGTCAGCCAGCGACGGATCTGCTCTCACCACTGTAGAGGATTTATTTCCAAAGTCACAGATGGTCCTTAGTCCTTGCCACATGCGTCGGGAGTCATTTAGCTGGAAATGTGACTCTATGCGTTCCCTGTGTCTGTGTTTGGCGGCTCTTACTGCGCGTCGGAGAGCATAGCACGATGCTTTGTACTCGCTCATGTTTCCCGACAGAAGACCGGCGTTGTAAGCAGCAGTGCGTTTGTTTACTGCTGCACGGATTGATCTGTCCACCCATGGTTTCTGATCGGAGAATGACCTTATAGTTATTGTGTCCGTAGCTTGTTCGGCTAGCGTGTTTACAAAGCTTAACGCTACATCCGTGAACTCGCTGACGTCCAATGAGCTTGCGCGAAACATGACCCAGTCTACGTCATCAAGAGCCGCCTGTAATGTTGCTTCTGATTGGGCGGACCAACGCGTCACCACCCTCTGCACCGGGGGATCTTGAACGAGCCGTTGTTTATATTCCGGTGTGAGGAAAATGGCGGCATGGTCTGATTTGCCGAAAGCCGGTAGTGAGCGAGCTTTGTAGGCATTCTTAAACTGAGTGTAGCAATGATCCAGTGTATTCGGTCCTCTGGTTGGACAGGATACGTGTTGATGAAAATTAGGCATGACTTGCCTGAGTTTGGCTTTGTTAAAGTCCCCAGCGATGATAATAGCAGCGTCGGGATGTTTGTTGATGTTGCCGCTGAGCGTATCGTGAAGCTCAGACAAAGCCAAGCCAGTGTCTGCTTGTGGAGGGATGTAAACAGCAGTTATAATGATCGATGAAAACTCCCGAGGCAGATAGAATGGGCGGCAAATAATGGATAAATGTTCCAGATGAGGCGAGCAGGAGCGCGACAGAGTGGAGATATTCCTGGGGTCACACCAGTATCTTGTTAATCATGAAACAAACTCCCCCACCCTTGGATTTGCCGGCCTCGGCTGTCTCTTCTGGCCAAAGCTTAATTCATTCCTGCTGGTGTTCCCGCTCTATTGTGTATGTGAATAACATCTGAACATTCAGGACCTGTGCTCCTCAGTCACTGGCCTGGTACAGTTAAAGACCATCTTAAAACTGATTTATTGTAATTTTGTACATTGACTATTTGTCAGTGTCTGTCCTGGACACATCCACTGCACAGCCTGTCCGTCCTGGGAGTAGATCCTCCTTTTGTGGTTCTCCCTGAGGTTTCTCTTTTTTTATGAGTTTTTCTTCTGACCCTGATGGAGGGTCTCAGGACAGGGGATGTTGTCTAGTTCAGCCTGTTTGTCTTCAGTTTTTTGTTCATCCCTTTGCAGCAATTGTTGTTGTGATACTGGGCTATATAAATAAAATTTGATTTAGGCTGGACTTCAGGACTGATGCTGAGCCTCTCTGCCTCCTCTAGGGTTTGTGCCGTGGACTCCGGATTCTATTGGCCAGACTTTCTCTCTTTCTGAGCTGCCACTTGTTTTGCATCTGTTAATTGACGAGAATAGAGTTTAGAAGTTATGTTTCAACAATTATATTCTGTATGTATATTGTTATAAAAATGTGGTTAAAGATTTTAAACCAAACTAACATTAACATTTACTGTTGTTTATCTCCTGGGAACAAAATAGATCTCACACTTTTTGCTCGCACAAACTTACACCTTTTTTTTTAATTGTTTGCACTCTTCTTTTATTTTTCTGTCCCACTTAGCTTTTCTTCTACCCAAAACAAAAACAGATTTTCAATATAACATTCACACAGTACAAGAACAGACAAATACACTGTACTTAGAAGGCAGGGACATGACTCCAACAAGAAAAGCCCTAGTTATAATATTTCAGGGTTAAAGCAAGGCTTAACACTGTTATAAAAAACTGTAACAATATTGGACAAGTGGTCAGTTAATATCATTGTTTAATTTAACTTTTTGGCAGCTCTTTTTACTGAGCATCTCACTGCTCTAATATCTGCAACATCAGAATCAAATGCACCGTCCATTAAACTCAAAATTAAGAGTTGGACAACAATAACAAATCATCATCTGATCGTTTTCAGGACAGACTGTAAATGACCTGATACTGTTTGGGACATGTCCTGACACATGTGGGGACATGTCCAGCCATTTTTTAACACATTTGATCATTATATTTCTTTGATTGTTTTTTTTTTTCCTTTTTTGCTTAAACAGGATATTATGATCAAAAACATATCTGTCTGGTAGTAAAAATAACTCCAGTTATTTTAAAAGCAGAACATATTTTGTCTAACTTAGAAACACATCAATCTGTTGCTCAAATCGATTTTACCACCTCTTTTCTTTTATGAAAGTTTTTATTTTTTCCACACCCTGATTCAGACACTCGCAAAGCCGAGACTGTTGCCAAAACCTTTTCGCGGCAGTATTTTTTTTTACTTTTTCACAGAGTAAAAAACACCATAAAGCTTGTGTCATACACTGGCCTGATCTTTCATCAGGTGGGAGTCAAACTAGCTAGAAACTGGACTTCTTTCAGCCCTAATCGTCCAGTTATTTATAAGATACCACACTGTACGCTATAGGCTATCAGCTAGCCAGAGCGTCGCCCGAGAGCAACTTGAGCATTCTTACGCTTTTGCTCAAAGAAAATGACTTTAATACAAACATTAGACACCTAAATATTGACAAAAATACCTGAAAATCGACATACAAATGGGTTAATATGTGTAGAACAGCGTGGCTTACCCTTTGACGGTGATCGCTTAAGAAATTAGCCGTTAAATGAACGAAAACTGCACTATAAGGGGCGTGTCCGAATCAAGATAATAGTGACCGACTCAGGATACAGTTCCGTTAATTAACAAAAAACTAAGACATATTGGCTAAAAAGCTTTGGAAAACATAGAATAACCCAAAACAATCTTTGTGTGTAGCAAAAAGCTTAAATTTCACTGATTTAAAATGGTTAGCCCTCCGGGAGTCTTTCTGTACCTCCATAAATATCCAGCGGCTTCTTCTCCCGAGAGCAAGAGACGGAGCGAGTGCTAGTGATGAGTCGTTCATGAACGATTCGTTCTTTTTGAACGAGTCTTTAATATGACTCAGGAACAACTAGTCATCTCAGAGAGCGAGTCGTTCATTTTTGTGTAGACCCGCGCATGCGCATTGCGCCACATCTCATACAGGAAACAGAAAAGGAGTCATTCATCTCCCAAGTCGTTCGTTCGTTCGTTCACCAAGTCCCGGCCCCATAGAGAAAGAGTATGCAGTTACCAGAAACAGAAAGGACTCGTTCATCTCCCGAGTCTCTGAGTCGTTCATTCAAGTCCCCGTAGGCTGAATGCAGAAACAGAAGGATTCGTTCATTTCATGAGTCAGTCTTTGGGTCTGAGTTTCGTTCTTTTGTCACGTGACCGCTTTAGTCTCTCGCAACATCATTACACTCGTATTATTGACTGTATTGTATTATGTTTAGGAATTATTATACAGTTATCAAAATATATATACAATAAACATTATCTGAAAATTAAAAAAGTTCCATTTGTTTCTGTCAGTCTATTTTTAGTGTTAAATGTTAGTGCCACTTTGTTTTTTTATTATTATTTAATCTATTATAAACTATAAAATTATTACCTAAGATTAGAATCCACTGTAAAGTCTTAATCTTTGCTTTATCAGTGATTTCCCCGGATAAGAAAAATATAAAGATACAATTTGAGGCCAGAAACGCATCACATAACTGTAAAAGTAAAAAAATAAAAAAATTGCGTTTGTTTATACAGTTATGTGAAATATATGTATGTATTAACTTATTTCTGTATCTAATGCGTGACAAAAGAACGAGACTCAGACCCGAAGACTGACTCATGAAATGAACGAGTCCTTCTGTTTCTGCATTCAGCCTACGGGGACTTGAATGAACGACTCAGAGACCCGGGAGATGAACGAGTCCTTTCTGCTTCCGGTAACTGCATACTCTTTCTCTATGGGGCTGGGACTTGGTGAACGAACGAACGAACGAACAAACGACTCGGGAGATGAATGACTCCTTTCTGTTTCCGGACGGAAGGATGTATTAGCTACAGCTACATGAGGCTGTCACGGCCCAGACCAGACATGTAGACGGAATTAATGCTAAGCTAAATATGAAGTGACAAAGGAAAAAACTATTTGGATTAAGAGGTGAGTTTAACTCTCTGCCTGAAGTAAGCTGCAATGAATTTATAATTTATTTTTCAAAGTTTGGCCATGGCTGCATTAGTTTATAGTTATCATAGTTTTTATTCCAAAAGTACTAAATGTATTAAAAATTGTAATATGTAACTTTTTAATTAGATTCTGCTGAAATGAACGAAATGACTTGAAAAAAGATTCGTTCATTTTGCTGAACGAGACTTAAAGAACTGAGTCAGTAAAATGATCCTAACTTCCCATCACTAGAGTGCCAACCAAACCACGCCCCCGTGACCCCGACATAGCAGAATGGAGGCAGCTGATAGGTTAGTTATTAATCTTAATATCTTGACTTATGGGACAAATATCAATAAAACGATTACGGGAATAATAAGAATGTTTTCAAACAAAGACGGCATAGTTAGAATGATGACTGTGACAAAAATAGTCACTTCGTAATTGGCGCCGATTTTTCAATGGATGTCATTGGGGGTCATGCTTGATGGAGCCTACCCCTACTTCCTAATAGGCTTCCAACCCGGAAGCGGGCTTGCTTTGTCCAGCCCTTTTACAGTCATTGGTTAAAACCATAGATTGTATAATAATTATGGATGCTATCCGCCCATTGGGCGGCACAGTGGCAAAGTGGTTAGCACGCCTGCCTCACAGCAAGAAGGTCCTGGGTTCGATTCCCATCCAGGGCAGGACCTTTCTGTGTGGAGTTTGCATGTTCTCCCTGTGTCTGCGTAGGTTTCCTCCGGGTACTCCGGTTTCCCCTACCACTAAAAACATGTACAATATAGGACTACAGATGGAAATTAGCTGTTAAGCTATAATCTGGTACAAGCATCTCTGCTCCGGCTTAATGTAGACTGTACGCTGTCCTAAAGAAATAAACAAATCTAATAATAATTGGTCCCCTATTTGCCGAAATAGCCTCAAAGTCAGGGCAAAAAAATGGCGATTACATCCGGACATTTCAGACTCCTTCGTCAGAGGATGTTACTAAAATGGGCAAAGGGAGCGTTGCATCGTAAGCCCGTGGGAGGGCATTATGAGCATGTGCGTGGGTAATTACGCCCACTCCGCTGTAGCCGAGGCTAAGGCAATTGCTAACCTGTTGCTAACACCAGGCTAACGCAAGTGGAGCTTCCCACCCGAGATTTATGACCACACTATGCATCTCTCTATAATGTTATATAGTTAACAAGGCTTTCGAATAATGTTTGTGGTATGTAGCTATAATATAGCATGCTAATCTAACTTTTTCTATTGTAGTTTAAAATATGGAAAAGGTCACTGTTCAAATTGCTCACTCTCAAGAGCCCACTGCCCAGACAAGTGCAGTGACACATTACTTTGGATACTATATTTTACTTAGTTATAGCCACGTTATACATAACTCTTGTAGTTTTCACGATGGACCTGCCCTCTGCTCCTCTGCTTCTGCACCTGGAAACATCTGTTAAAACATCTGCAGCAGTTTTTTGTAGTTTTTGATTTTATACCACTAGATGGTAGATTAAAATTATAAGTAAGGCATGCCCATACTTAAAGCAGAAAAAAAGTTTAAAACTGTAAAAACATATGATACAATACATTTCATTGAAAATAAAAAAGTGCAAATGAATTGTAAACATTTTTTTTTTTTTTAATGCTCAAGTGTGTAAAAGGTGTCACATATTTTTGATGCAGTTCCAAAAGGTTTGAGAAGCAACAAACGAAGCCTTGTCCCATCAGGTTGTAAGGGTGAAGGTAGACGTGGCGAGGATGTGATGAGGAGTTTAAATTGACTGCTGCAGGACGGGACCCTGTGGAAAGTCAGACAAAAAAATAAATCACACAACAAATTCAAGTTGGCCTGTCTTGGTTGAAAGCCCACTCACCATAACAAGGTGCAGGCCTTGAGTGGGAACATATAAGACGGGACAACAACTGTTAAATAAAATGCACATCCAGAAACAGGACATAAGGATTAAAAATAATAGCACAAGACAATACAGAACATGTAAAATACAATGAACTAGGGAGGAACATAACACAGAGGAACATAACAGAGGAAATTATTCTGCCAACTCTATTAAAAACAAATCCTCTTATCAGACATATTCCACCGACGATGTAAACTATTGCACACACAGGCTCTCTGAAATGTACTTAGTTCATGCAGGCTCTAAGACATATAGAAAATGGTCTAATTAAGGTCAATTCATTTCCCATTTAAGGTTTGCATGGCCACAAATGTACATGACATACATAATATTTACACTTTGACACTCAACACTGTCATTTGACACATTATTAACATTCCCAACCTCTCAACCAACATACCTGCCGTGACCGTCTAGGCTTTGGATGTTTGTCTTTTGAAAAAAAGAAATTGGTGTGCACAGCTGTGCTTGTCGAGCAAGTCAAGTCCTTCCCTGTTAAAAGAGATATAAAGAAAAGACATTATAGGGCATTGTAGCTACTTTATTTAATTGATTTATTGTAGATTCACAGTTGTACATATTTTTTATTTAGAGCATTCCTGTTTCAACGAGTTGTGTCCATGGTCAACTTGACACCACAAAAGTAATAGTAATCTATGGCCGCACCCCTCGCAGGAAGCAGTCTGTATCAGTACTTTCCCACTATGTCCACTGGTTCTAACTGGTTTCAACAGGTGAGTGAGTAGGTGTCTAATCTAGGTTTATTTATTTGTTTATTTATTTGGATCCCCATTAGCTTCCACAATGTGGTTGCTAGTCTTCCTGGGGCCCATAAAAGTGCTGAAAACGTATGTACAGCTAGAATAGACAAATATAACATACATAAATATAACTTACATATAACATAACCACATGTATACATTTATCCACATATACACATTCACACACATACAACATTTAAAATGTCAATACCTATAACAGTCACAAATTAACTGGTGTAATACTATTAATAATAATCTGTTTTAGAGTCTTCTTAAAATTACATATGTTGGATATATGCCTTGTTCTTAAGTCCAATTTATTCCAAGCAGATGACGATCTAACTAAAACTGTTCTTGTCATACAATTGGACCTTGCAGATGGAACCACTAACACACCTGAGCTCACCTGACGCGTAACATGTCCGTGACAATACCCACTAAAGACCAATTTATCTACAAAGATTTTGGATTGCTTTTAAATAGAGCATTGTGCATATAACAGAGAAGATTTATATTAAGTTTGTCCTCCACCTTTAGCCAGCCCAAACAGGTATGCATTTTATCCACACTGGAGCGAAAAAGAGCAACCAAGGGCTACTCTTGGCTCTGTTCTGAACGATTTGTAATTTTTCAGATGTCCCTGTGCAGCACTGGACCAAATTACTGGGCAGTACTCCAGATGTGACAGAACTAAAGATTGGACAACTGTTTTCATAACTAATGGTGGACAATATACTGAACATCTCCGGGAAAAAGCAATGCCTTTGGACATTTTAGACACAATGTGGTCAATCTGATCAGCCCAAGAGAGCTGACTATCCAGCTTCACACCCAAGAGTTTAGTCTGACTCACCTGCTCTACCACAGATGTATCAATAATTAGATTTAAGTTGCAAGGCTTGCCAAGCATACGTTTAGTACCAAAGACTATACATTTAGTTTTAGATATATTGCAAGGTACAACTTATGTCAGTTATTGTAGGTGATGCGTAAAACATTGTAGCATCATCTGCATACAGTACAACATCTGCTCTTGAAACAGCATGTGACAAATCATTGACAAACACAGAAAACAACAATGGACCCAAACAGCTGCCCTGAGGAATACCACATGACAACTGCTTAGAATCAGAAAAGCTCCGTTGAAAATACCCGCTGGCTTCTACCAGAGAGATAACTGCAAATCAAGGACACAGACTGATGTGAAAACCCATAGCACTTAAGCTTAGACAGTAAAATGTCATGGTCAATAACATCAAAAGCTGCTGTGAAATCCAGCAGCACAGCACCCACAGCTTTTGTCATCCATAAAAGTTAGCCACTGGTCTACCATTTGTACCAATGCAGTGTTAGTGGAGTGTCCTGGCTTATAAGCATGCTGTGAATTGGAGAGCAAATTATTTGATACAAAGTACTGCATCATTTGATTAAAAGTAACTTTTCAAATATTTTGCTCAATATAGGTAGAATGTTAATTGGTCTACAATTTGATTCAGTGAGACCTAATCTATCATCCTTCACTAAAGGTATAATTTTAGACTGCTTCCAAATATCCGGAAACACCCCACTTATCACAGATCTATTAAAAATGTGACTGATAGGCTTGCATAAGATATTAGCAACAGTTTTAAAAATTTTGCCATCCAAGTGATCTATACCTGCAGTTTTTTCCTCCGGGAGAGCGAGCAACATCTTTTCAACAATTTCCTCTTTAACTGTACCAAATGTCAATGAACAAGATTTATTCCTCATAATGTTCTTCACATTACTACAAGGTGAATCCTTAGGGTATGATAACATACTAGATCTTAAATTTGCAGTTTTCTTTATAAAAAAGTTATTCAAATGATTTGCTATATCCAAAGGTTTAGTAATTATTTCTGCTGCTGTTTCCAAATACATATTAGAACATTTTGGTTTTTTACACATTATTAGGCCTGAGCCGGTGATGACCGGGAGGGCCTATTGTTTTTGCTCGGATTTTTTTTTTTTTTTTTTTTTTTTTTTTTTAATTGTGACCAAATGATCCTAAATTTGACCCAGTGAACATGCACGAAAAGTCATTTTTATTGGTCCCAGACTTCAAGCTCGAAAATGGTATGTTTTTGAAGTCGCGGAAAAAAAAATACGAGAAATGACTCAGTGGCGACCCCTACAAAATCAAAATACATTGGGTCTATGGAAAGTGAAAGTAACTTTTTTCCAACGTAGAAAAATGAAACTTGGTACATCCATAGGACACCTCAGGGCAAACAGAAAAGTCAATGACAGTCACACCCTAAACTCAACAGGAAGTCCGCCATGTGGGGTGAAAGCAGCGGCCACTAAAATCGCACTTGCGCAGAAAGATGCAAATCGTTGTGTTTTAATCTAAATGGCCCCAAATTTGGTGAGTATCATCTAGACACGTGTGCCAACCAAAGTTGTGACTTTGTTTATGATATCTTATCGGGTATGGGTGTGGCAAGCCTGTAACGAGGTGGCCATTTTTGTGAAAATAAAATGTCTCTTAACTCTCAAACACCTTCTCGGATCGAGTTGGACCCAAAAAGGCGTTTGTGCACATTCATGACCTGAACAAAAAATATGTAAATAAAAGGGTTATCTTTAGAAATGGCTCTCCAGCGCCCCTACAAACCTATAATGGGACCTAAGAATTTAGTTTGTCATAGAGACATAAAATTTGGTACACACATCTCTTATGTCATGACGAGCATAAAAGCCAAAGACAACCACCCCCTATCTATAAATGTGTTGCCATAGCAACGTCCCAAAAATGTGGAAAAAGTCAATGGGAAGTGAAAATTTTAGTTTGTTGTAGGCAAATGAAACTTGGTACACACATCCACCATGGGCTTATGAACAAAAATCCAATTGGGACCACACCCTATCACACACGGAAGGCGGCCATTTTGAATTGAAAATGTGAACCGACTTAAAATACACCTCTTTTTTAAAAGTACACAGACAATAGCTGCTTCATTCCACAGACACCAAACTTGGGCAAAATGAGCTAAACATATGTATGTAAAATAGACAAGCGTTTTCTAGACTTTTTTGCTCGAGTTATATTTTTTTTTATTATAATTTGGTATATTTTTTTTTAGTATAATTTTTCTGCAAAATGATCCTCAATTTGACCCAGTAAACGTGCAACTAAAAGTCATTTTTATTGGTCCCAGACTTGAAGCTCGGCAAAAAATTATGTATTTGAAGTCCCGAAAAAAATACGAAAAATGACTCAGTGGCGACCCCTACAAAAGTCAAAATACATTGGGCCTATTGAAAATGAAAGTAAATTTTTCCAATGTACAAATACAAAACTTGGTACATCCATAGGACACCTCAGGGCAAACAGAAAAGTTTATTACAGCCATATCGTAATTTCAACAGGAAATCTACTATGTTGGGTGGAATGCGTGACCACCTAAATCGCACCCCTTGTGCTAAAGGCTTTTCATCTAAACAGCTCCAAATTTGGTGAGTTTCATCTAGACACGCAAATGCAATCCTCCGAGTGCATGTGTCCCATGATCTCAAGGGGCGAGGGCCTTTATCGCGCTTGCGGCTTTAATTAGGCCTGAGCCGGTGATGACAGGAGGGCCTATTGTTTTTGCTCGGGTTTTTTTATTTTTATTGTGACCAAATGATCCTAAATTTGACCCAGTGAACATGCACGAAAAGTCATTTTTATTGGTCCCAGACTTCAAGCTCGCGAAAATGGTATGTTTTGAAGTCGCGAAAAAAATACGAGAAATGACTCAGTGGCGACCCCTACAAAATCAAAATACATTGGGTCTATGGAAAGTGAAAGTAACTTTTTCCAACGTGAAAAATGAAACTTGGTACATCCATAGGACACCTCAGGGCAAACAGAAAAGTCAATGACAGTCACACCTAAACTCAACAGGAAGTCCGCCATGTGGGGTGAAGCGCTGCCACTAAAATCGCACTTGCGCAGAAAGATGCAAATCGTTGTGTTTTAATCTAAATGGCCCCAAATTTGGTGAGTATCATCTAGACACGTGTGCCAACCAAAGTTGTGACTTTGTTTATGATATCTTATCGGTATGGGTGTGGCAAGCCTGTAACGAGGTGGCCATTTTTGTGAAAATAAAATGTCTCTTAACTCTCAAACACCTTCTCGGATCGAGTTGGACCCAAAAGGCGTTTGTGCACATTCATGACCTGAACAAAAAATATGTAAATAAAAGGGTTATCTTTAGAAATGGCTCTCCAGCGCCCCTACAAACCTATAATGGGACCTAAGAATTTAGTTTGTCATAGAGACATAAAATTTGGTACACACATCTCTTATGTCATGACGAGCATAAAAGCCAAAGACAACCACCCCCTATCTATAAATGTGTTGCCATAGCAACGTCCCAAAAATGTGGAAAAAGTCAATGGGAAGTGAAAATTTTAGTTTGTTGTAGGCAAATGAAACTTGGTACACACATCCACCATGGGCTTATGAACAAAAAATCCAATTGGGACCACACCCTATCACACACGGGAAGGCGGCCATTTTGAATTGAAAATGTGAACCGACTTAAAATACACCTCTTTTTAAAAGTACACAGACAATAGCTGCTTCATTCCACAGACACCAAACTTGGGCAAAATGAGCTAAACATATGTATGTAAAATAGACAAGCGTTTTTCTAGACTTTTTTGCTCGAGTTATATTTTTTTTTATTATAATTTGGTATATTTTTTTTTAGTATAATTTTTCTGCAAAATGATCCTCAATTTGACCCAGTAAACGTGCAACTAAAAGTCATTTTTATTGGTCCCAGACCAAAAATTATGTATTTGAAGTCCCCGAAAAAAAAATACGAAAAATGACTCAGTGGCGACCCCTACAAAAGTCAAAATACATTGGGCCTATTGAAAATGAAAGTAAATTTTTCCAATGTACAAATACAAAACTTGGTACATCCATAGGACACCTCAGGGCAAACAGAAAAGTTTATTACAGCCATATCGTAATTTCAACAGGAAATCTACTATGTTGGGTGGAATGCGTGACCACCTAAATCGCACCCCTTGTGCTAAAGGCTTTTCATCTAAACAGCTCCAAATTTGGTGAGTTTCATCTAGACACGCAAATGCAATCCTCCGAGTGCATGTGTCCCCGCGGTCTCAAGGGAGGCGAGGGCCTTTATCGCCGCTTGCGGCTTTAATTAGGCCTGAGCCGGTGATGACCGGGAGGGCCTATTGTTTTTGCTCGGGTTTTTTTTTTTTTTATTTTTATTGTGACCAAATGATCCTAAATTTGACCCAGTGAACATGCACGAAAAGTCATTTTTATTGGTCCCAGACTTCAAGCTCGGCGAAAATGTTATGTTTTGAAGTCAAAAAAATACGAAAAATGACTCAGTGGCGACCCTACAAAATCAAAATACATTGGGCCTAAGGAAAGTGAAAGTAAGTTTTTTTCAACGTAGAAAAATGAAACTTGGTATATCCATAGGACACCTCAGGGCAAACAGAAAAGTCAATGACAGTCACACCCTAAACTTAACAGGAAGTCCGCCATGTGGTGAAACGCGCCACTAAAATCGCACTTGCGCAGAAAGATGCAAATCATTGTGTTTTAATCTAAATGGCCCCAAATTTGGTGAGTATCATCTAGACACATGTGCCAACCAAAGTTGTGACTTTGTTGTTGATATCTTATCGGGTATGGGTGTGGCAAGCCTGTAACGAGGTGGCCATTTTTGTGAAAATAAAACGCCTTTAACTCTCAAACGCCTTCTCGGATCGAGTTGGACCCAAAAAGGCGCTTTGTGCACATTCATGACCTGGAACAAAAAATATGTAAATAAAAGGGTTATCTTTAGAAATGGCCTCCAGCGCCGCCCCTACAAACTTATAATGGGACCCAAGAATTTAGTTTGTCATAGAGACATAAAATTTGGTACACACATCTCTTATGTCATGTGAGCATAAAAGCCAATGACAACCACCCCTATCTATAAATGTGTTGCCATAGCGTCCCAAAAATGTGAAAAAGTCAATGGGAAGTGAAATTTTTAGTTTGTTGTAGGCAAATGAAACTTGGTACACACATCCACCATGGGCTTATGAACAAAAAGCCTATGGGGACCACACCCTATCACACACAGGAAGGCGGCCATTTTGAATTGAAAATGTGAACCGACTTAAAATACACCTCTTTTTTAAAAGTACACAGACAATAGCTGCTTCATTCCACAGACACCAAACTTGGGCAAAATGAGCTAAACACATGTATGTAAAATAGACAAGCGTTTTTCTAGACTTTTTGCTCGAGTTATATTTTTAATTATAATTCGGTATATATTTTTATCATATTTTTCTGCAAAATGACCCTCATTTTAACCCAGTAAACGTACAACTAAAAGTCATTTTTATTGGTCCTAGATTTCAAGCCCAGCGAAAAATTTATGTATTTGAAGTCCCGAAAAAAATCGAAAAATGACTCAGTGGCGACCCTAGAAAAGTCAAAATACATCGAGCCTATGGAAAGTGAAAGTAACTTTATTCCAATGTAGAAAAATGAAACTTGATACATCCATAGGACACTTCAGGGCAAACAGAAAAGTCAATGACAGCCACACTCTAAACTCAACAGGAAGTCCACCATGTGGGGTGAACGCATGTTCACTAAAATCGCACCCCTTGCGCAAAAAGATCAAAATCATTGTGTTTTAATCTAAATGGCCCCATATTTGGTGAGTATCATCTAGACACGTGTGCCAACCAAAGTTGTGACTTTGTTTATGATATCTTATCGGGTATGGGTGTGGCAAGCCTGTAACGAGGTGGCCATTTTTGTGAAAATAAAAGCGTCTCTTAACTCTCAAAGCGCCTTCTCGGATCGAGTTGGACCCAAAAAGGCGTTTGTGCACATTCATGACCTGAACAAAAATATGTAAATAAAGGGTTATCTTTAGAAATGGCTCTCCAGCGCCCCTACAAACTTATAATGGGACCCAAGAATTTAGTTTGTCATAGAGACATAAAATTTGGTACACACATCTCTTATGTCATGACGAGCATAAAAGCCAATGACAACCACCCCCTATCTATAAATGTGTTGCCATAGCAACGTCCCAAAAATGTGAAAAAAGTCAATGGGAAGTGAAATTTTTAGTTTGTTGTAGGCAAATGAAACTTGGTACACATCCACCATGGGCTTATGAACAAAAAAGCCAATGGGGACCACACCTATCACACACAGGAAGGCCATTTTGAATTGAAAATGTGAACCGACTTAAAATACACCTCTTTTTTAAAAGTACACAGACAATAGCTGCTTCATTCCACAGACACCAAACTTGGGCAAAATGAGCTAAACACGTGTATGTAAAATAGACAAGCGTTTTCTAGACTTTTTGCTCGAGTTATATTTTTTTATTATAATTTGGTATATATTTTTATTAAATTTTTCTTGCAAAATGATCCTAAATTTGACCCAGTAAGCGTGCAACTAAAAGTCATTTTATTGGTCCCAGACTTCAAGCCCAGCGAAAAATTTATGTATTTGAAGTCCCGAAAAAAATACAAAAATGACTCAGTGGCGACCCTAGAAAAGTCAAAATACAATGGTTCTATGGAAAATGAAAGTAATTTTTTCCAATGTAGAAATACAAACCTTGGTACATCCATAGGACACCTCAGGGCAAACAGAAAAGTTTTTACAGCCATACCGTAAACTCAACAGAAAATCTACTATGTTAGGTGAAATGCGTGACCACCTAAATCGCACCCCTTGTGTCTAAAGGCTTTTCATCTAAACAGCTCCAAATTTGGTGAGTATCATCTAGACACGTGTGCAAAAAAAAGTTATCAATTTGTTTTTTGATACATTTGTGGCTGTGGTCGTAATGAGTCTGTGAAGAGGCAACCTTTGGGAAATAAATGCCATTTCCCAATTGCCAGGATCCTTCCTTTAGAGGAGGCCCCTCCAGAGCCACGGCTAGAGTCTTAGAAAACTCCTCAGAATCCTTTTACCATGAAGTTTACGCTTTAAAGCACGAAATGCACTCCTCCGACTGCATGTGTCCCCGCGGTCTCAAGGGAGGCGAGGGCCTTTATCGCCGCTTGCGGCTTTAATTTCATTTATAACTTTCCACAATTGCTTACTATTATTTGATGAGTTACTAATCTTTTGGCTAAAATATATTTTCTTTTTTAATCTATTTAACTTTGTCACTTTATTTCTCAACTTGCAATAATACCTTTCATCCATTTCACTTTTAGATTTTAGAGTTTCATCTTTGGCATTATCCCTTTCCCTCATTATAGATTTTAGCTCAGCATCTAACCAAGGAGCATTATTGCTTTTTATCGACTTTTTTCTAATTGGTGCATGTTTGTCAACTATTTTCACAAACCTATCCATAAAAATACTTAAAGAAGCATTAACATCCTCCTCATCACAGACCGCCGACCAACTGGACCTCTCAACATCTTCCACAAACGCATTAGGATCGAATGTTTTATAAGACCTTCGATAGACAATCCTTGCAGCAAATTTAGGTAATTTAGTTTTCTTTGTTGTGATGATTAAATTATGATCACTGCATCCTACTCCAACTGAGATGACATGTGAACACAACTCATACACATTGGTAAAAATGTGGTCAATGCATGTTGATTTAAATTTACCAGTCAAAGAAATTCTTGTGGGTTGTGTAACAATCTAGGTGCAATGTAGCAAAGTGAGCAAATAAGTGTAAAAAGAGTGCATCTCAATAAAAAAATACTAACAAATTGATAGACTAAATAGATTAGAAAAACAGCTTTCAGTCAGTCTGCCGTTTCTTTTCGAGCTTCCAAATAATGGAATATTATTCCAACTACCATCAGAAAAATTAATTTAACTGGATTATTTCACTCTTTCAAAAATGTGGCTTTTCAGATCAGACTTGTCAGTATTAAACCCCTCTGTGCCATGCTGTTTTAACAACTTCTGTTTCTCTTTGATTAATAAGATGTCTGTAGTGTAACTAACACATGTTTTCTATTTGTCCTTTTTAATTTTGAATTATTTTTTTGTATTTTATTTGTCTCCCTAATGGCCTGCATGTAATTAATGACGTTTCTGATAAAGCTGCTGCTCGCTTGTGACTCACTGTGCAGTTCTACAATAACCCATGTGGACTAATGTTATTATACAGTTGTACTGTTGGTCAGTATGTACTGTCCTTGTAATAAAGATGACACAAAGCTTTGGGTACCCTCAAATCAGTGCAGAAGCAATCCATCTCAAAGTGTTGACTGCACCGACTGGAAGAGGTAGGAGTCCAGTTCTGTCTCCTCATCTTCAACACCCACTGGTCCAGTCTGTCTGGATCACCTAGAGGAAAACTTAAACAAACATACAAAAACACATTAAGTGTTAGTATGACCTTAAAAGGTTACCAAACTTGTACTGTACATATAGTGTTACAATAACAACTGCAGGTTAGGGTAGATAACAACGGCTTCACATAAACAAAATATCATGGTCATAAGCTTATATTAATTTCTCTTAGACTAAGTGACTAAAAAAAGATTATGTTTTAACATAAGCTATGTACATATGTTTACATTGACAATTTTTAAGCCCAGATTTATAAATAATAAAATAGTAGTTTATACCTTAGATGTATTGAATGCAACTGAAAAGTGTTAACAGCACTAGGTACTACATTGAAGGTACTAGGTACAGTTGTCATACTTTATAACACACTCTGAGGGCAGTTCAATATAAGAACAGAGCTCCCAGAGACACCCTCTACACGTCCTAAACGGAAAAATACACATAACAGTAGCACAAACTTCTGTGCAATTACGATTTCATTGAAAAAGTTCATCCGTAATTTTTTTGCGAGATATTCTTACATTATCTCGTACATAATGATAGCACGTTATTTTCAAAAGTCATTAGCGGTGGACTTCAGAGCATTGACGGTAGCCTAGCGTAGCTTATTTTCTACAGTCATTGCGTAGTGCACCTGGTGAATAATGCAGGTTTACCAAGTTGCGCTCATTTGCACGTTATATGTCAAAGCCATAACATCCTTAATTCGATCACTTAAAAAGATATTACAGCTATCATGAATAAATCTATTGTTTTGATGTTAAACTACGTTTAATAGCCATGTACGCAATGCAAATAGTGTTTGGATTTGAGCAAGAAATGACATAATATATTGTATTTCTGGATCAATTTTTTAAAGCAAATCCAGTAAAAATAAATTTGAAACTCTACCTTAACAGTATTATGATTAACATCTAATTCTAAATTACCTTACTCGATGTAATTTTGATGGGAAAAAGTTGGTGGCTAGGCTAAGTAGCTGAGTAATGCTATATATTTACCCGCTTAAGAGCTCTTAAAACCATCCATAAAACCAAGAAAATTGTATTACTCACCGAAAATACTGAAGACCACAGTTCTTGGAGAGTCTGTTAGTACAGCCAACAGCACAGCAAGCCATTTCAACAACGTTCTTCTCAAATACTCAGAGAACAGCCGACGGTCAAATACAGAAGCCTAACGCACCCTAGCTCCGTGCAGCTCCGTGATACTGCTCCAGCAAGTATCACGGAGCAGCTAACTAGCCACTTGTTAGCCAGCTAGCCTCACGACGTGCGCGCAGCTCGGTGATTGACACATGCACACCAAGGTAACCACACCCAAATTTATTCTCAAAACTACACTTTTCAGATAGCATAAACGGACAAATAATCAAAAATCCCCCCCCCCCATAGTTGTCACATAGTAAAAACTTAGCTCTAGAGACAGGAGCCATCTTTTGTACCAGGCTGTAAACATGATTTTTACACCTGTAAAGTCGTCATTGGGTTTCTCCTTATATTTCCACTTTTGGAGCCTGCTCTCTGGTGGACGGCTGTATATCGCTGGATTTCGCGGTAAATCTCCGTATGGCGGCGCCCTTACGCAACGACCATTTGAGAGGTACCATCATAGATATACATAATAAAGGCTAGATGTCTCGTCCGCGCTGCTGGCCAGTGGAGGTCAACGTCCGCACCTGGCGGCCATCTTGTCACAGTCAGCTTGCTCACTCGTAACATTGTGTTTTAATGGTGCATGTACTTTTTAAATAATCATACCTTGCTAAATTTTTTTCAAACTGTTTGGTTTGTTATAAACGTCAGAGATCTACTTATGACACTGCATACTTATGAATAATTATAACCATGGACTTCCATATGGAAATAACATTGAACAGAACATATAGGTGCAAAGAATATACACACACCCAAAGTATTTATTATATATATATATATATATATATATATATATATTAGGGGTGTGCGGTTTCAGAATTGGTGATGACGGGGTTGGGGGTATTAGTTTGAATAAACGAGCAGACACTGATTACCTACTTGCTCTACGTTTATTTAAAATTAACAGCAAGACAACTATTCCCCCCATTGCCTCTGTATCATGGGTCAAGGAAAGATGACTTTGCCAAAAGCTCCTGAGTGGCTGGGGCACTGTATTTGTGCTAATGTATGAGGCATAGGCCTACGCTGAGTTTCATTTCGATGAGATGCGCTCTAGTTCACAGTGCAGTGCAAGTGAAGCGCGCGCTGGCGCTTCCATGTCACGGTTATCATTGTCTGCTATATTTGCTTTTTATTTATTAAAATACATGCAATTGGTTAATGAAACATTTATTAAAATTAAGATAACATTTGTACAAAACAGAATTCGTTTTTAAGAAAGGTTTTCTACAAAACAAAACTTAATAAAGTGGTAAATATAAAAAATATTTTAATGACACGGTTTTGGCGGTTATAGAGTTCTAATGACGGTGTTCAACTATAACCGCCAATCACACGGTTATATAATAACCGTCACACACTAATATATATATATATATATATATATATATATATATATATATATATATATATATATATCAGAGTTTCCGCTAGAAAAAAATGGTGCCGGTCAAAGTGACCGCAGAGGTTTCGTTTTCCGGACATTTTGATGATATGCCGGTCAAATATCGCCTCTTAATTAGTCAAGTTGAGGAAAACTGAAAGCAGTTTATGTAACTTAAAAAATTACATAATCAGGCCGTATATGTACGCCCCTACACTTGCTTTTTCTCCGGTGGTGGCGGAGCTGTCTGGCTCTGGACATCTGAGGCTTCAGGCGTTCCTGATTCAGTATCCTCCTTCGTCTGGCCTCTGAAAAAACTTTTAAGGCTAGTCTGCCTGGGCCTGGCCATATTTGAAACGTCTCTCAATAGTTCGTGGTTTAGGTCTATGTAGTATTTTCTGTTTATGTTCATTTACCATGTGCGTCGTGGTGAGAGGAAGAATGACTTGAAGTTAATCCGTTAACTCTTTTTAATAACCGTCAAGCACTGCAACAGCCTCCTTAACACATTACAACAAACTCAGATCACTCCGCCTCTAAGCGGGCACTATTTAACATTAGTATATGTACGCGGCACTATATACTACAGTCTATAATATTATAGCCGTTAGGCGTGCGCTTTATTTGAAATGCAACATGCGATGTTGTTTAAAAACTTTCACACGGTCGATTCAGATTGTGTTGGGGGGCGGGGCCGGGATTATTAGGCAGTTTTAATCTGACAATTTGACCGGAGAGATTTAATTTTGTCGGACATTTAATTTTTTCCCCGGCCAATGACCGGTAATTACCGGACAACAGAACCCCTGCTATATATATATATATATATATATATATATATATATATATATATATATACACACATATACACAGCTGGCTTTGAGTGAGACCTAACGTTAGTAGTTACAGTTTAGCTGCTACCCAGCAATTTTACATCATTGGGAGAGGCAGAATTGCTCTTTCTTTTCAATATAACTTAAGTTGCACATGATCAGCCTTGATAACTTGCACAAGTAACGTTAGCCGTGATACACAACTATGCTGCACGATTAAGTCGTCTTTCGAAAAGAAAAGCTGCAATTTCAACATGTTCACGCATCCAGAATTAAAGCCACGTTATTAACGTTTGTGTTCGTGCAGATCCCTCACCTTACATCAGGTACCACAGAGTCCGCCAGAAAGCTTGCCTGTGACAAGATGGCCGCCGGTGATGACGTTAGAGACTCCGTCGTAAGACATCTAGCCTTTATTATGTATATCTATGGGTACCATGGGAGAGGCTTGGTTAAAACACAGGATCCAGCAGCGGCGGCTTGCCAAGTTTCCGCACATGCGCAATTCATTTGCAGTCTGGACGTGGAGGGGTGAACAACTCCTGCTCTGACTGCAGCTGGGAGGGGCTGCTGCGCGAGGACTGGGCCGCCTATGAGTGCTCATTAATTAGACTAAGAACGATGTGAGCTTTCACTTCAGAGAGTCTCCAAAAGTCTCCAATAACTCCAGAAAAAGTCGTTAGATTTGTCGCTAGTCGCTTTTTTGAAAATTTGTCGCTAGAGGGGTCTGAATACTCGACAAAGTCGCTAAGTTGGCAACACTGGTGAGAGGCGTTTACCGGAAGTGCAGCTCGTCAGTAAAAGGAACAAAATAAAGATTAAAACTTGCCCTGTTCATTGGTTTGGATGAAGAGTGTTTTCACAAAGACGAGATGGAGTAGTATCCTCAGTTTTAACTGCGCCATTGAGACGCTCACACGATTAAAGACTTCTTCTTCTTCTTCTTCTTCGTCTGTTGTTTAATGGCGGTTGGCAAACCATTTAACGGTGCATTACCGCCACTAACTGGACTGGAGTGTGGAACGAGAGATTAAGCAGGAAAAAAAATAAAATAAATATTGATACTTATTAGACTCAGATTCTTTTAATTAATTCAGTTTCTTTAAGAAACCTAATTATATAACAATATATCTGACCTGCTGTTTTCCCCAAGAGACCTGACAATGAGACGTCATGATGTTTTGCCTTCCGTAGTGACTGAAAGAGGTGCTCCCTATTAATATTATATTTCCTACACTGAAGAAGAACATGTTCCACTGTTTCTGGTTGATTACAATAAGTACATTTCCCAGTTGGGTGCTTACCTATTTTATACAATGAAAGGTTTAGACCTGTATGACCTATTCTCAGACGAGTTATTAAACTTTCTTCCCTCCATTTCCAGCCCACCATCCTCCCAGCACCAACCTGTCTCTGTACATTATATAAATGCCTTCCAGTTTCACTGTTATCCCAATACCCTTGCCAAACGGACTGTGCATACTTCCTGATAATTGACTTAGCTTCTTCTTTATTTAATGGGGTTTCTAAGTCTACGTGTTTAGTTTTGAGTGATCCTTTGGCCAGCATATCCACCTGCTCATTCCCCTCCACAAAGAAAGCATGTGGAAAGCCCCTTTAGCTTCATCCTGTATAACATAATGAATATATTGTAGGAGCCATTTATGTTTATTGTTGGCATGATATTTTATATTGTTTGAATATATTTAAATTATTGTTTTGGACACTAGGTGGCAGTGATTAGATGCACATGGTTGTATATAGGGGGCATAGGTTACAGGAAGTGGAAAACACAGGGAGGGGGAGCACACACAGTTCTCAGCATAGACATATATAAAGGCTAGATGGCTTACCGGCGCTGAGAGCCAATGGGACCCGACGACGTCACACGGCGGCCATCTTAGGACGGACCGCTCGTCCAGTTATAACATTAAAGTCTATTGTGCATGTAGTGCTGAAATAACTATATTTTGCTCAATTTTCAACCGATTTTCAAACGGCTTGGTGTGTCATAAACGTCAGGGATGCGGCTATTTAACTGCATACTTGTGAAAAATTAATAAATAAAAAATAATTTAAACATCGGCATCAGCACAAATCATAGCCACGTTAATAAGGTTTGTAATACACCAAACCGTTTGTAAATCCGTCAAGAATTCAGCAAGTTACGAGCATTTTAGTTGGCGTATGTCACTCACCTTCCGTCCACAGCAGCAGGGAGCAGCAGTATGGCAGCACTGACCTAAGATGGCCGCCAAGTGACGACACAGCTGACTCCGCCTTGAGCCATCTAGCCTTTATGTATGTCTATGGTTCTCAGCAGACCAAAGAGCACATGGCCCAGTAGTGATGGGATTTATGGCTCTTTGAGGGGATCCGGATCTTCGCGATCCGTTCCTTTCAAAGAGCCGTTCAAAAGAACGGCTCTTTGGCTCTTTTTAAATATTTAGTCAGTTTTAAGAAGCCAGCTTGGGGGCATCTCAGTTTATCCTGGAAATAATCACTGGGAGGAATGATGAGGTGAGATTTGTAGTCAAATAATTTAAACTCAGATATCACACACCAATATCTGAGTTTGAATTATTCTGAAATATTGATTATTACCTCATTTGTCATGTGTGGACTATATTCCATAGGGTTGCACAAATCCCTCTGCTTAGACAGTGACATCACTATTTTGGATTTACATTTAGTACAAAGTGTGTGTGTGTGTGTGTGTGTGTGTGTGTGTGTGTGTGTGTGTGTGTGTGTGTGTGTGTGTGTGTGTGTGTGTGTGTGTGTAAAGCTACGTTGACTTGTGTTATTCATACAATACCTACTCACAAATAAACATCAAAAACAAAGCCGGCTGCAATGAATTTCTGTGCAAAACAGCTTTTACTACAAACACTTCCACACAAGAACATTATCACACAAGAACATTTAGATAGAAAACAAAAAATATTTAAAGTAGATAAAATAGAATAAATAAAATGGAAATGTCTACATACTACATACTATTACTACTGTAAACTTTGCAAATAGGACATCAGCCCCTTCAAGTCAATGAACAATAACAAAGTTGGCTGCAATGAAGTACTCACGTGAAGGATGCGTGCACAACTAATAACTAATATCATCACGCTATAAATGTTCGGCCTGCGCTGGGTGCGCCCCTCCCCCTATAACCGTTCTGTCTCACGGAGGAGCTCATTTGTGTGCATCTGTGTGAGACACGCATAGGAAAAAAGAACGACAGAAAGAACGTCTCCCCTCCAGCCGCGACTCGGCTCCCATCGTTCATTTTTATGAGCCGTTCAAAAGAATCGGTTCGTTCGCGAACGTCACAACTCTATGGCCCAGATCATAGACCATGGATAAAAATTTACTGGTATGTTCATCTGTTTTGTACTCGTTTACTTGCAATAAACTACAAACCTCAACTGCAATAATCTTGGAAAGGCTTTGTGTGTCTGCGTACAACTTCACTCCTACCTGTGCATGATGGCAAAGATACATGAAAGGCTAAAGGTACAGCAAAGTAAAGATTGCCATTACATATATCATTAATGATATTGGATCTAAATAATGTTTTACCAGATTTAATACTCATAAGTGCGGACAAACTATCAGATGCAATAACAGTTTTATTTGTTTCCCTCTCTTCTATCCACTGCAGGGCCAATAATATTGCAATCAATTCTGTGGTATATACTGACACATTATCCAATATTCTTTTCTTAATATATGACTCACTTGCTGGGATGTAAACTGTTACACCTGCACGCCCTGTATCAGGATCTTTGGAACCATCTGTGAATATAAACATGGAATCTGCAAAATGCAAATCAAAGTAATTTTGTACTATTCTGTTTTCAGGAATTTTCTTTGACATATCCTTCAATTCCTGCTGTATGTCTAGGTCTACATATGGTGTTGGTAATAACCAGGGAGGAATTGAAGACTGTATCACTGTAGAGCTGTACTCTAATTGTCTTAATCCTATGACTTCTGCCTTTGCATCACCAATCCACCCAAAACTCGTGAAATTTGTCTTATTGTGTTCCCAGCAATCTATTAAAAGACTCTTGGCAGGATGCGACTCACACTGCCCCTGGATACTACCCCAACATGCCATCATTAATTTTACTCGCCTGATTCCTAATGGCATTTCTCCCATTTCAACCTGCATTGCTAATACAGGAGAAGTTTTAAAAGATCCACTACAAATTCTCAAAGCCTGAGCTTGTATTACATCCAATTTCTTAAGATTTGATTCTGCTGCTGACATGTACGCTATACAGCCATAGTCAAAAACCGACCTCATTAATGCCCAGTATATATTCTGTAGGGCTCTTCTACTTGCTCCCCACTCTTTTCCTGACAGACAGTGAAGTATATTTATGACCTTTTTACATTTGTTCTTGACTTTGTCTAAATGAGTTTTCCATGTGAGCTTCTCATCAAACCAAACCCCAAGAAATCTGACTGTCTTAACTAGCTCAAGTGGTTGTTCATACAACTTCATGGAAATCGCCGTGACTTTATGCCTCCTTGAGAAGCAAATCACCTTTGTTTTTTCTACAGACAATTTGAATCCCCATTTATTTGCCGCTTGCATTTTCTTACTGACATGCAAAACATTACGGCCTCTTACCCACAGAGCCCCATCATCTGCATACAAGGATTTCCCTACGCTTTGTTCAAGCTGAGAGAAGATGTCATTTATCATTATGTTGAATAGCAGTGGGCTGCACACACTACCTTGCGGAGTGCCATTCTCCACCTTATATACACTGGAATATTCTGATCCAACTCTTACTTGAATTTCCCTGTCAAACAAAAAGTTCATAACCCAATTATATGTTCTACCTCCAATACCCAGTGACTTCAACTTAATAAGTAATCCTTCCTTCCAGAGCATAGCATATGCTTTTTCAACATCAAAGAACATAGCTATCAATATTTCTTTGTTAGTCTGTGCTTTCCTGATGTCTGATTCTAAGCTCAATACTGAGTCCATTGTATTCCGACCCCTACGAAACCCACTCTGATATGGATACAGAAGAGCTTTACTCTCTAAATAATACGTTAAACGATCTGTGACCATTCTTTCCATAATTTTGGAACTTAAAAAGTGTGACGTTAATGCAATAGGTCTATAACTAGAAGGGTCTGACTGATCTTTTCCAGGTTTTAGAATAGGCACTATTATTGCTTGTTTCCAATCTAACGGAAGTTGGCCAATATCCCAAACTTTATTAAACAAACCCAACACCTTGTCCAGTGCACTATCTGGCATGTGTCCCAGCATTCCATAGCATACACCATCTTTCCCTGGAGTGGTCTGACGAGCACCCATAATTGCTCTTCTTAATTCAAACATATTAAACGGTAGATCCAACGACTCTCCTGTCATCTCCCTTTTCTCTGATTCTTCATTATGATTCTTTCTCTACACTGCCTAGCCTCATCTGTGAGATTACATGAACTATGAACCCTTTCAAATGTTTGTGCAAGAAGTTCTGCCTTTTCTAAATTATTGACCGCCAATTTGTTACCAGTAACCAACACTGGTATTTCATAATTTCTTCTAATCCCCCCATTCTTTTAATCATGCCCCACACACCAGACAGCTGTACTTCCCTTCCAATAGTGTTACAGTATTTCCTCCAAAAGGTTCTTTTTTGTATTCTTATTGTCCTCCTCACTAATGCCTGAGCCCTTTTATACTGGATCAATGCATCCTGAGAATTAAGTTTCTTGAGCTCTCTAAATGCTTTATTCCTGGCCTTTATGGCTTTACTATAGTTATCATTCCACCAGGATACACTCTTAGTCCGTTTAGTTCCATTACTCTTAGGGATAGTTTCCTCAGCAGACTGAATAATCTCCTTAACTATTTTACTATTAATTAGGCCCGAGCCGGTGATGGCCGGGAGGGCCTATTGTTTTTGCTCGGATTTTTTTTTTTTTTTATCTTTCTTGTCGACCTATGATCCTAAATTTGACCCAGTGAACTTTCTTGTCGACCTATGATCCTAAATTTGACCCAGTGAACATGCACGAAAAGTCATTTTATTGGTCCCAGACTTCAAGCTCGGAAAAATTTATGTATTTGAAGTCGCGAAAAAAATACGAAAAATGACTCAGTGGCGACCCTACAAAATCAAAATACATTGGGCCTATGGAAAGTGAAAGTAACTTTTTCCAACGTAGAAAAATGAAACTTGGTATATCCATAGGACACCTCAGGGCAAACAGAAAAGTCAATGACAGTCACACCCTAAACTTAACAGGAAGTCCGCCATGTGGGGTGAAAGCGGCCACTAAATCGCACCTTTGCGCAGAAAGATGCAAATCATTGTGTTTTAATCTAAATGGCCCCAAATTTGGTGTGTATCATCTAGACACGTGTGCCAACCAAAGTTGTGACTTTGTTGTTGATATCTTATCGGGTATGGGTGTGGCAAGCCTGTAACGAGGTGGCCATTTTTGTGAAAATAAAGCGTCTCTTAACTCTCAAACGCCTTCTCGGATCGAGTTGGACCCAAAAGGCGTTTGTGCACATTCATGACCTGAACACAAAAATATGTAAATAAAAGGGTTATCTTTAGAAATGGCTCTCCAGCGCCCCTACAAACTTATAATGGACCCAAGAATTTAGTTTGTCATAGAGACATAAAATTTTGTACACACATCTCTTATGTCATGAGAGCATAAAAGCCAATGACAACCACCCCTATCTATAAATGTGTTGCCATAGCAACGTCCCAAAAATGTGAAAAAGTCAATGGGAAGTGAAATTTTTAGTTTGTTGTAGGCAAATAAAACTTGGTACACACATCCACCATGGGCTTATGAACAAAAAAGCCAATGGGGACCACACCTATCACACACAGGAAGGCGGTTATTTTGAATTGAAAATGTGAACCGACTTAAAATACACCTCTTTTTAAAAGTACACAGAAAAAAGCTGCTTCATTCCACAGACACCAAACTTGGGCAAAATGAGCTAAACACATGTATGTAAATGAGACAAGTGTTTTTCTAGACTTTTTGCTCGAGTTATATTTTTAATTATAATTTGGTATATATTTAGGCCGAGCCGGTGATGACGGGAGGGCCTATTATTTTGCTCGGATTTTTTTTTTTCTTCCGACCCAATGATCCTAAATTTGACCCAGTGAACATGCACGAAAAGTCATTTTATTGGTCCCAGACTTCAAGCTCGGCAAAAAATTTATGTATTTGAAGTCGCGAAAAAAAATACAAAAATGACTCAGTGGCGACCCTACAAAATCAAAATACATTGGGCCTATGGAAAGTGAAAGTAACTTTTTCCAACGTAGAAAAATGAAACTTGGTATATCCATAGGACACCTCAGGGCAAACAGAAAAGTCAATGACAGTCACACCTAAACTTAACAGGAAGTCCGCCATGTGGGGTGAAAGCAGCGCCACTAAATCGCACCCCTTGCGCAGAAAGATGCAAATCATTGTGTTTTAATCTAAATGGCCCCAAATTTGGTGAGTATCATCTAGACACGTGTGCCAACCAAAGTTGTGACTTTGTTGTTGATATCTTATCGGGTATGGGTGTGGCAAGCCTGTAACGAGGTGGCCATTTTTGTGAAAATAAAACGTCTCTTAACTCTCAAACGCCTTCTCAGATCGAGTTGGACCCAAAAAGGCGTTTGTGCACATTCATGACCTGAACACAAAAATATGTAAATAAAAGGGTTATCTTTAGAAATGGCTCTCCAGCGCCCCTACAAACTTATAATGGGACCCAAGAATTTAGTTTGTCATAGAGACATAAAATTTGGTACACACATCTCTTATGTCATGTGAGCATAAAAGCCAATGACAACCACCCCCTATCTATAAATGTGTTGCCATAGCAACGTCCCAAATATGTGGAAAAAGTCAATGGGAAGTGAAAATTTTAGTTTGTGTAGGCAAATGAAACTTAGTACACACATCCAGTATGGGCTTATGAACAAAAAAAGCCAAAGGGACCACACCTATCACACACAGGAAGGCGGCCATTTAAATTGAAGATGTGAACAGGCTTAGAATACAACCTCTCTTTTAAAAACAACAGAAAATAGCTGCTTCATTCCACAGACACCAAACTTGGGCAAAATGAGCTAAACACATGTATGTAAAATAGACAGGCGTTTTTCTTGTCGTTTTTGCTCGAGTTATATATTTTTTTATTATAATTTGGTATATATTTTTTTATTATAATTTTTCTGCAAAATGATTTTCAATTTGACCCAGTAAACGTGCAACTAAAAGTCATTTTTATTGGTCCCAGACTTCAAGCCCGGCAAAAATTTATGTATTTGAAGTCCCCGAAAAAAAAATATGAAAAATGACTCAGTGGCGACCCCTACAAAAGTCAAAATACATTGGTTCTATGGAAAATGAAAGTAAATTTTTCCAATGTAGAAATACAAAACTTGGTACATCCATAGGACACCTCAGGGCAAACAGAAAAGTTTATTACAGCCATACCGTAAACTCAACAGAAAATCTACTATGTTGGGTTGAATGCGTGACCACCTAAATCGCACCCCTTCTGTCTAAAGGCTTTTCATCTAAACAGCTCCAAATTTAGCGAGTATCATCTAGACACGTGTGCCAAAAAAGTTCTCAATTTGTTTTTTGATACATTTGTGGCTGTGGTCGTAATGAGTCTGTGAAGAGGCAGCCATTTCTTTGGGAAATAAATGCCATTTCCCAATTGCCAGGATCCTTCCTTTAGAGGAGGCCCCTCCAGAGCCAAGACTAGAGTCTTAGAAAACTCCTCAGAATCCTTTGGAACTTGTAACCTTGTACTTTTAGACAAGTTATATTTACATTTTGCATTTTTAAACAGGGGGTGCAGCGATTCCTGAGTCATCTCAAATCTTCAGCCAGTACTTTGTTTTTCTTGCCATAGCCCAAGCATAATCTATTATTTTCAAAGGTTCAGACAGCTCCCAGGAAAACCAGGGATTGTGGAGACCTTTAACTCTAAATTACAAGGTGGTGTAGCAGGCCCCAGCAGTAGCACAGGCCCGGTTATTTGACATTACCGTGAAGTTTACGCTTTAAAGCACGAAATGCAATCCTCCGAGTGCATGTGTCCCCGCGGCCTCAAGGGAGGCGAGGGCCTTTATCGCCGCTTGCGGCTTTAATTATATTTACATCTGTCTGATTCTCCTCCTCAAGTTTACAAAATCTACTAGCACTAATCTTTTGGAAAACTTCCCAATTAGCATCTCCCAATTTCCATCTAGGAATTTTCTTTCCCTTTTCATAATAACCTTCCATGCCAATTTTCGTTACCACAGGATAATGATCACTTCCTATTGTAGTATATTTGATCACATTCCATGTGCTTAAACCTGCTATTTCACTAGACACCAGTATTAAATCAAGTGCTGCCTCTGTGTTTTGCATACTATTATATCGTGTTCTTTCCCCATTATTAATACATACCAAACAGTGATTATCTATAAATTCCTCAACCACTAAACCATTTAAATCTGTCTTACTGCTGCCCCAAAGTGAACTATGTGCATTGAAATATCAATTATCATCTAAAACCCCTACAACCTCCTCTAGTGATTCTAGACTTATTTCCCCACAAGGATTATAATAATTAATTATGGCAATATTACCTCTATTAGTCCATACCTTAACTGTAATTGATTCATGCTCTGTGCTTATACGTATTACCTTATAACTCATTCCATTTTGTATGAATGTCACCACACCTCTCCCTCTGCCAGATTCTCTATCTCTCCTAACAGCATTATATCCTTTTATACTAAAATCCAACTGTGATTTTAACCATGTCTCCTGTATACAAATAACATCAGGTTTCTCTTTCAACTTATCAATATACTTTTTAAACTCTAGACCAGCCTTTCTCAAAGTGGGTGCCGCGGCACACTGGGGTGCCCCCTGACTGTGTCAGGGTGCCGCCAAAAATTACGTGAGGCTAAAAAAATAAAAATGCTTTCGCGTTGGCTTGCACTGAGCCAGAGACAGGCGCGCTCAGAGCTGTCATAAATCACAACTTTTCTGAACTGCGCCTGCAGCGGCGATGGCGGCGCCCATCGTGCATACAGCTCAACTAACGCGATCGTTATAAAGGTGTTTAAACGACAAAACACTTACACTTGTATATATTTGACAATCGGAATATCAGAACTGAGATTTTCAAGCCTGGCGACATCAAGAACAAGTACAGGAGCGACTGAGGACTGTGGACCAGGAGCTCCGTGTCTGCCTCTCATCCATACCTGCCAGGATAGGGCGGCTGTGCGTCGCACCAGGCTCACGTCTCTCATTGATTGTGGTCACCCCCACCCCCGGCTTGTGTGAGCGCGTATGTGCGGTGTGTGTGCATGCGCATATAGCACGGATGAAAACAAGCACTATATGGAAAAACATTCCTGCTTATCTCTGGTGCATGGAACATGGATCTTTTTCTTATCGTATTGTATCTGATTTTTTTTATTCTTGTTACGTCTGCCCCTTTTTATTTAATTTTAACTGCATCCTGCACTTCAGTTTAGTTCTCCTGGTCAGGATTTGTTGTTGGATTCTTGTATTGTGCGGTCCACCTCTTACGGTTTTATGGCATTTGTGTCTCTGATTAATTATTTTGTGAATTTCTTTGCAAACCAGTGTTTTTAAAGGTGCTATAAAGTTGTTGTTATTATTATTGTTATTGTTATTTACAGTTCGTATTATGCTCTGTTCATTACTGTCCTGTCTAAATAAACAGGACATTTGCATTTAAATTTGGGTTATGCAGTGTTTTTAAATTATATTTTAAACTGGGGTGCCTTGAAATTTTATGCATTTTTGAAAGGTGCCCTGACTGAAAAAAGTTTGAGAAAGGCTGCTCTAGACCATTTGAAATTAAACTTCTTGCATTCCACTGAAGTAGAATTAACACCATTAAGATGATCCAACACATGTCTGAGATGGCTGATTATCTTCATTAAGAATGTCTTTAACTGTTTCCCAGAGCAGCCCTCTCACATCAAGGTACTTCTCAGCTGATTTGACAATAATCTTTATCCTCTCATTCCGGCTTTTTGTCTGTGCTGAACAGTTGACTACATATGCCATAAAGAATACAAAATCATTCTTGTTCACAATCAGAGTTTCCTCCTTCAACCGATTACATCCTCCACATTTTACTACGTCTTGATTTCTAGTGTCACTTTGCCTTATCGCCTGCGTGTCTCCTGAAACCTTCCTCACTGCCTCTGCGTAGCTTATACCCCGAGTAGTCTTGATTCGCTGCACCTCTTCCGCTCTTTTACTAACCTCGCAACCACAATAAGCTGCGCTATGTTCTCCTCCACAATTACAGCACTTTAACTTTGTTCCCTCTGCACATTTGCCATACTCGTGGTTTCCACCACATCTACCACATGTTTGCTTTCCCTTGCACACTGATGCTACATGTCCAAACCTCTGACATTTAAAACATCTAAGAGGTGGGGGAACATAGGGCCTCACTTCATAACACATATATCCAATAAGAATCTTTTCCGGGAGTCTTTTCTCATCAAATGTGACTAGTACAGAAAGACTATCACTTCTAATCCCATTTCTGTTTGTTTTAAGACGTCTGGCTTCACTCACTTTTGCATTTGTTACATTTCCTTTAATATCCTCTGCTGTTACATTTACCGGAATCCCTATGATTACTCCTCTGACCCATTTTCTGTCATTCGTCAGTGGACAATGCACTTTCTTGCCATTTATTTTGTTAATTTTAATTGCTTTTCCTTGTTGTTCTCCATCCTTACATATAATTAGTAATGATCCATATCGCAATGTTTTAGCACTCCTTACCTCCCCGATATCTTTACTTATGGATTTAGTTAGCTGTATTGGATTCCAGTCGCCAAATGAAGCCCCCTCTTGTGCAAGTTTTATTATTATGTTGAGATCCTCTTTCTTCCTTTCTGTTACATTTCCTCTCCCGTCACTATCACACCCATCTGATTTTACGCTCTTTTTACGCTTATTTGTCCTACCTGTATTCCAATTTCCATAACTCCCGCCACCTACATCCATCTCTCCTGACTCACTTCCTGAACCGTCACTTCCTTCTGCCATCTCTCGTCCAGTCCAGCCCAGCCCATCTACCACCAAAAACCGGAGAGACTCAAACGTCGGCTCTTGACTCCTTCCAGACTACGATTAAAGACGGAAGCCACATAGACATAATATACGTAGACGCCTCATGACGTGCTGGAGCGTGATCCAGCGTCGCCGCCATATTGGGTGGGTCTCTCCACTCAACGCTAGCACCAGAGTCAATCGGAGTCAACGGAGAGCGAGCAATTATGCCCGTATTTTGTGCAGTTTACGGTTGCAATAACCGACGCAGTATTGATACCAGATTGCTATAAGACGGGAGGGTTTTGTTGTGACTGAGTCGTCAAAGCTCTGCAGTGAACACTTCAAGCCTGATGATTTTGACAGGACGGGTCAGATTGTCAGGCTTAGAGATGGTGCGACCCCATCTGTCTTCAACTTCCCATGTCATCTCCAAAGAGTAGGTGTATTTTACTCTACATGCTAACAGAGATGTCTATGATTCATATGTAAAACAAAAAGCGGTAAAACCGTTAGATATTTCTGCATGTATTAGTGATGTATTGTGTATTAAAATACACTGTGGGATACTAAAACCTTTTCAAGTGTTTTTAATGAAGTTGTTTTTAAGTATTATGTTTATTATATTTAGCCTGTAGTTACAAGGAACAAACAAACTTCAAGGAAAGCTGAAGAGAGCCTACCAGTGGACCTTTCTCAGCATTTTCCTGAAAGTGAACCTCAGCCCAATGATGTGAGTATTTGTAGGCTATTTAATATGTCCCATACAGCTGTGAGCATCATGGCTGTGGTCATATCAAAATATCTCCCTTGCTTTCTGCAACTCTTTTCAGAAATACTCATACACTTATATGTGAATGAGTATATGTTATAAATAAATAAATAAATAAATAAATACACACGTGAACAAATACACACCTTCTTTCACTCACATTCTCTCATACACACACCCTTTCTCTCTTTCCCATAATCATGATGCTGGCAGTGATATTACGGGTAAGAAATTAAGAATGTGTGCCTGCACATATGCACCAAACAACTGTGAGTGGTATGATATGAACATCACTGAAAATATTTTCATCCTTCTTTCTACTAGGACCACTCCTATGCATTGCCCAATTCTCCTACTCGTCTAAAGGCCAGACTCAGTGAAGCTTTGGCTAGAGTGGAGAGTCTAGAGCGGGAGAAGCAAAATGCAAAGACCCGAGAACGGAGAGCAAAGAAAACTGTAAAGAGTCTTCTGGAAGATCTGAAGGAAAAGAACCTTATAAATGAGGAGTTGAATGAAAGGCTTGGCTTCCACTCTGGTAAAAATGTTCAATGTGTGACAGCGTCCTGTATCATAACTAAGTCTCTGCCGTTTGTAACAAACAAACCGTGTGAAAATCCGGTAAAAACTCGGGGAGTTATGATCATTGTAGTTGAGGCTACACCTTCCTCAGTAGAAACAAATGCGGGGGGCGGCGCATTGGGGACCCATCCAAGATGGCGCCGCGCTGATACGTCCGCTCCAATAGACAGCATCAGTCTATGAGGCTTCTACGTACAGCATCAGTCTATGAGGCGTCTACGTATATTATGTCTATGGTTCTAACAAACAAGTCCAGTCCCTCCCTTTTCCTGCACTAGAGCTGTGACGTTCAAGAACAAACGGAATACATTGAACGTCTTTTTTTCAAACGATGAGACTCGAGTCGCAGTTTATTTATGTTTTTTCTTAAAACTGTGTTTGATACAGATAGTGATGTGTCATGTGCAAAAGATGCGGCTCTGAGCCGATGCTTTGTAGTGAATCAGAAGCCTGTTTTTCTTTCGCTGCTCAGCCTGAGCTCTGTTTAAGGCAGAAGTTTGTTTTGATTGGTCAGCAATGGCATCACGGCCAATCAGATGTGACAATATGTTTGGAGGCTTTTTGATGAAAGAGCTACAGGAGATGCTTCAAGAATAAATCCTACAGCTGATGCTATAATGAAGGTGAGGTCTTATTTTGAGGAGTCCATCATCCAACGAGCAGAAAACCTACTGAGCCAAGGCCTCAGTCTTTCCACGCCTGAAGGAGGTGAAGGAGGGGAGACTGTGTTTTGTGGCAACATCTGTTCCTTCAGATGGCGCTTTTCCACTACACAGTACCAGCTCGACTCGACTCGCTCGACTCGCCTCGGCTCGCTTTTCGCTCCGTTTTCCATTGCAGATAGTACCTCCACAATAGTACCTAGTCGTCATCATAGCGACGCCGCAAGAACCTGTCGTGACGTAATCTTCTACGCGACACACACCCGCTACTCACACACATAAACAATGGATGAAATCGAGTCTATGTTTTTTTTATCCTCGGGATGTGGCTGTTTCTCACAGCAAGACAGCAAACGTTGTTTCAGGAGAGGCTGAGGGCAGCAAAAAGAAACAATGCTGATAACAGGAGAGTTTGGGAATTACTACAGAGTTCAGACTACGACGACAATCTGTTTTTTCAAAGCCGACGCAAGAGGCTAAGTTATGCTAACGTTTACATATGTGTAAATACTATAAGTTACTACTTACAAAGTATTTGAACAACTTTCTAGCTACCAGTATTACGTACTAAAATGTGTATGGTTTATGTGTTTCAGATCTGTAGAACAGCAGATCTACAACAGGAAAATATGTCGAGCACGGGTTGTGGTTGGCACGCTTTTGGTAGACTGAAGGGAAGGTGGCGTTGTCTCATGAAAAGAAATGACTGTGATGTTACAATGGTGAAATCTATGATTCTTACTTGCTGTGCTTGCATAACCTTTGTGAGAGTCATGGAGAGGACTATGACAATGACTGGGATGCACCTGCAGCAGCAGAGCCTGTGGTGGCAGTGGCACAGGGTGTAGAGGAGGAAGGCAGTGATGTACGAGAGGGTCTGATGCGTTACTTTAATTGCTAAAAAATAAATACATTATCGTTAAAAATGTTGTCTCTGCTGTTTTAAGGTTATCACAGTATAAAATCTGAAAATACATGGTCAAACCCTTGTACAAAAGCAAACCATCAAAAAAGACACTTATTTGTAATAAGTTTCAAAAAAGTTTTATTTAACCACACACATACAAATAGAACAAACTCTAATATAAATTCACAAACAACTATATACATGTTACATGTAGTGCAAACAATTTTAAAAAATGCTGTATTTAATTATTACATAATATACATTTTCAGTCCAGGGGTGGTGGAACAGCGTCCCGCCGGTTCAGTGCCTGTACAAGCTGGCCCAGGATTCCCAGAAAGGCCTGGTTGAAGGACGACATTGCAGCAATCTCCTCCCTCCTCAAAGCCGCTTCTAGTTCTCTTGCATGTGCTGCATCGTCGTGTACGATCTGTAATGCCGCTCTCGCTGTGTCCCGTTCAACTCCATCTGCTCCACATCAGATGTCTGCATCTCCCTCAGGACAGTCAGATGCTCCTGCTCCCTCTGTCGTTTCCTCCGTCCTGGACAAAAAATAATTACAATGAATGAATTACAATAAAGATAAACGATTTCACGTTTAATTCAAACGTTGTGTGCATTTGAAATTACCATGTGTACAGTATACATACAGTATACAGTACACATGGTACGCACACATTGTGTATGTCTCGAAAGTTATAAAAATACTGAACAGGTTTATTAATGAATCTTGATTCCCATAACTGGGAATGCTTCCTGTTGCTATGCAAGTACATTGACGTTATATTAATATATATTTCTCAGTGGGTAGAGCGGCCGTCCTTCGACCGGCGGGTGGGCGGTTCGATTCCTCGAAACATCCCATAACATCCTGCTCTCCCCCACATAGTGTCGTTGTGCCCTTGGGCAAGACACTTAACCCACCTTGCCTCCAGTGGTGTTCAAGCTGTAACACTGGTACAGTGCTTAATATGTAAAGTGCTTTTCCACCTACTGTAGTAGGTGGAAAAAAAATAAAATAAATTACAGCTTAAAAGGTCATCAAAACCAGAAACTACAAAACAGAACCCACACCTGAACTACAAGAGAACGTTGTAAAACTGGTTAAACTGGTTAAACTGGTAACCGCAGAAATAAACACTGACAGCACAGAGACAATGATGGCTGCCAACACAATCAAAGAACAATCTTTTTATTTAAATGAAATGAAAATCCAACAAACTACATCTGATCAGGAGAAAATAATCTAAATCCTAGAGTCTTCTCTTTCACTTACAGGAAGAAAAGGAAAAGACCTAAAAAGAAAATTTTCCAATATATTAAAAATCAAGGAAACTACACAAATATTTTTCATTTATGTACGGTAACAAGCACAAAGCAGGTTGGATTACTGATGGTAATAATCTGAGTTTAAGATTAGATTACTGGTTCATTTCTCAAACAGTAAAAGGATTTGTGACTAACTGTAACTTCCTAACATCTCCACTTATTGATTATTGACTTATTAATCTGTCTTTGTCAAAGAACAGAGGTCAAAAATATCTGGAAATTCAATAACAGTCTGCAAAGGAGGTTTGAAAACTATTGATTTTGAATCAATGGTTGGTGTTTTTAAAGTAAATGGGATAAAATCATTTTTAAAACATTCAGATTCAACATGTTCACATCCCATAAACAGGTTCTACTGGAGGTTTGTGTTTCACAATAACTTTACACTTCCTGGTTCCACTTGGAACTCTATTACTATTAACAGGAAAACTATATTAAATCAAAACTGGTATAAAAATATATAATGTTTATCACTGATTTATTGGATGGACAAAGACTATTCCTGAGACACAATGATATTTAGATTTTTTCTTATGTAATAAATAATAATAATGATGGATTAGATTTATAATGCTCTTTTCAAAGGGACTTAAAACGATTACAAGCTGTCCATTTTTCATTCACTCCACAGTCACACACTGGAGGTGGTACATACATGTAAGTACATGTGTGTAGACACAGCTGCCCTGGGGCCGACTGACAGAGACGTGGCAGCCATTTTGCATCAACGGCCTTTCTGACCACCTCCAAACATTCTCACACATGAATACACTAGTGCCACAGACAGATTCGAACCACCAACCTTACTGCCAAGCCTGAGAATTCCTTTTTTTTTTTTTTTTAATCTTTCTGTTGAAGGCCTTGTGGAAACTGTATTTTACTTTGAATGAATGTGTCTGTGTTCCAGCGAGGGTTATTTAAATCTGTTCTACAAATAAGGTCTGTCTTTTGGAAGTGAGCCATTTTGATGAAACTGAAGTCATTTCCTTTTGCTTTAACACTTTTATCAAGCGCCACATGAAATAAAATTATAAAAGCAACAAATAAATAATACTCTTACTAGTTACTAAATAAACTGGAAATAAAAACACCAGATAAAGACAAAATAAAAAAAAATAAAAAGTGAGTCTTTCTACTTTGGGAGCCATTTTGACGACACATGAGCGTTTTGGAGTTTATTTCATTAGTTTTATTCTGAAAGTATTTTTAACAGACGCCATTATTGTCTGTGACTGAATAAGTCACACAGACAATGGAATTGCCCCACATTAAAAATGAAAGTACATTTAACTTAATAATAATAAATAAATAATGTTTGTTTTCAGTGAAAGCTTACCTTCAGAGCAGATAACAGTTCCTACCAGCAGATATAACGTCAAAAAAATAAAAAAAACTCATTGTTTAGATTCTCGGTGCAATAAATAAAGCGTGTGAGCCACAAAAACACTTCAACAAGGTGTGTAAGGAAATGACTTCAGTTGAGTGACAAGACCAACTACAGTGAGTCATAAACGGGGCATGTCCCATGGGTTTGGACTTTCTAAAAGTCAAATGAATATGAAAACATGTTTGAGGCTCATGTAAACCTGCAGAGTGGATTTGTTTAGTTAAGGATCAGATAAATGAAGGTTTGAGCAGTATTTTTAAATCTGTGCTTCTTGTGCTTCTTGGAACCAACAGTGAGGCCCAGGGGTCATTTCTAGGGCCTGCACTATTCTCAGTCTACATGAATGTATATGTATGTATAAATGTTCATAAAATAAATCATTCTATTTATCGTCTCTTTTCGTCTGCATTAAACAGTGAGTCTCTAAAATGTAGCTGTGGATTTAATGTTTGTAAAAGTGTGAGTAAACAGAAACAGTTTAAAGGTTTATGTTGGATTTAAACAGGGTTTAGTTGGATTTGAACAGGTTTTAGATGGATTTGAACAGGTTTTAGTTGGATTTAAACAGGGTTTAGTTGGATTTGAACGGGTTTTAGATGGATTTAAACAGGGTTTAGTTGGATTTGAACAGGTTTTTAGATGGATTGGAACAGGTTTTTGTAGAATTTAAACAGGTTTTAGTTGGATTTAAACAGGTTTTAGATGGATTTGAACAGGTTTTAGTTGGATTTAAACAGGGTTTAGTTGGATTTGAACAGGTTTTTAGATGGATTGGAACAGGTTTTTGTAGAATTTAAACAGGTTTTAGTTGGATTTAAACAGGTTTTAGATGGATTTGAACGGGTTTTAGTTGGATTTGAACAGGTTTTAGTTGGATTTAAACAGGGTTTAGTTGGATTTGAACGGGTTTTAGATGGATTTGAACAGGTTTTTAGATGGATTGGAACAGGTTTTTGTAGAATTTAAACAGGGTTTAGTTGGATTTGAACAGGTTTTTGTAGGATTTAAACAGGTTTTAGATGGATTTGAACAGTTTTAGTTGGATTCCATTAAACCGTGTCTTAACTTGAGTTGGACTAACGCTGCTTTGATGTTGTCTGTGTGTTTAACAGCTTTGAGCCTCTGTTAAAAGAGAAACAAAGCTAAAGTTGAACCTGACTTGTTCTTTTCTCATTTATGTTTTTTTAGTTCATTTTAATCCAACTGTATACATTTATAACGGCTCTATTAGCATTAGCTTCAGTCAAGACGAGGCAATAATACATTTCAGACTTTGTCAAGAAAATAATTATCATCTTTCCAAAATCAAAAAGACATTCAGTTATGTTTCGTTTCAGCTTCTTTTCCCTCACTTTTAAATAAGATGCAAGAAATGTTGCGTCATCTTTGATTCAGATCTGTTTTTATTGTCACATTAACAGTGTAACCAGGTCTTAAAAACATTTCCCAGAGCCTTTGAATCTCTGTCTGATGTCATGCCTTTGTGACGAGTAAACTTCTGCAGTTCTCTGTTCTCTGGACTCGTATTCTGACCAGGACAAAGAAATCATCTCATGTTCCACTTGTTCTAAAGTCGCTGGCTCCAGTTCATATTCTTCTAAAAGTCTACAAAGCTCTTAATGTCCATGCTCCTCTACATTAGAGCTCGACTCCACACGAGCCTCGGAGCTCGACTCCACGCGAGCCTCGGAGCTCGACTCCACGCGAGCCTCAGAGCTCTCCGGTCTCCTGTCGGACCTCGTGTTCAGTCCAAAGCTCTGCTGAAGCTGTATTAGTTTGTGGAACTCACTTTCAGCAACAATAACTCTTTTAAAACACACCTTTTCTCACTTGTTTATTAACAACAACTGTAATACATGGGTTCATTCTGTAAATATATATATTTTTACTATGGTTTATTTTGTTTTTCTTTCTTTCTTCCAAGTTAATATAAGTTTTGGGGCGCAGTGGCTCAGTGGTAGAGCGGTTGTCCTTCAACCGGAAGGTTGGTGGTTCGATTCCCGCTCTCCCTACAGTTCAAACTGCCGTTGTGTCCTCAAGACACTTAACCCTTGTGCGCTTACAGCGGTAACACTGGTGAATGGAAGCTTAATATAAGTAATTTTAAATGAAAGTGTCTGCTAAATGTCTAAATGTAATACTTTGCTACAACTTTTGTTCCATTTCTGTAAAGCACATAGAGTTACTTTGGTACAAAATGTCCTCCGTAAATACATTCTTCTTCATGTTCTCCAGTGAAAAACTACAAACTTTAGCTTCACATTAGTGTTAAGAATAATAGAGTTTCTAGAAACAAAGGCTTACATTCCACAGTTTGGTGTCTGATGTCTCTGAGTTTTGTGGCCTTTACTCATAAAGAAATTAGAGTCAAGTATTTTACAAACTCAGTAACACTTTGGTTCAGTCCAATACAGTACAACACATGACCAATACTGATCACAGACAAACCTTTTTTCTCTTTGGTTTGACCCTTAAAGGTCGGTAGGTTCATATCTGTGATTGTGAAGGCCAGCTTTAGTAAAGATAAATTTAATCTGTATCATGTTACAATCTGATATTTCTAGAATTATCACTTAAGATCACAGATTTGTTTTAGTAAAAATGTAAAAAAATTAATAATTTTCATAAATAAGTTTTGAAGTGTTATTTTCAGTGTTTGTTTTAGTTCCCATCAGTGAATCAAAAAAGTCATAAGGGTTTGACTGTAAGCTGTGATTGGTCGAGAGGTTTATCCTCAGACACCTCTGCTCCAGGTGAGTTTCTTCAGACGGGGTTCCTTCTGCAGCAGAAGGAAGTGCTGTTGACACTGACCTCGTTCTCAGTTCTCTGTTCAGCTCCTGCATCAATACCTCGTTGTTTGGTTCCTGGCGCGAGTTTCCTGCGCAGGATACACAGGGTTTTAGTTTTTTATATCAAAAAAAATGTGTCTCATTTCACAATTTGCTTCTGAGATATTTAGGGTCCAACAGGAAGATTGGAACAGAAGGAAACAGTTAAGCCTGAAAAGTAGAAAATTTTCATATTTGTGCATAAGACATGCTTTTTATTATTATTCTTGTTATCATAATTATTATTATTATTGTTATTATATTATATATTTTATTTAATCAGATGATATCCTCATTGAGATTAAAAACCTACAGCTACAGCCTCCTGCTTTTATTTATAAAGCAGGCCCTGAGTTCACAGAGTAAACTACAAACTAACCTGTTCAAATCCAACTAAAACCTGTTCAAATCCAACTAAAACCTGTTCAAATCCAACTAAAACCTGTTCAAATCCAACTAAAACCTGTTCAAATCCAACTAAAACCTGTTCAAATCCAACTAAAACCTGTTCAAATCCAACTAAAACCTGTTCAAATCCAACTAAAACCTGTTCAAATCCTACTAAAACCTGAGAACTAAATCTTGGATTGTCAGTTCCTGAGGGAGCTCACTCTGTGTAGTTTGGAGACATATTCTTGTTTAAAATGAAAGTGTAGAGTAGTAGCTACAGGTGATTTCACTGATAATGTGTAGGATTCAAATAAACATTAAAACACACTGAGCCTGAAGTGCACTCCTGGTGTGTGTTGGATATTTGTTCTGTTATTAAGATCTGTGTCAGACTGGAGCAGTGTCTGTGCCATTATTAAGTTTACACACGTTGCAGGAGTTTAATCCCATTAAACCATTGTGTATTGGGCACAATGTCTTTAATGATTGTATTCTGTATTTGACAACAGCCCAAGCACTTTTTTCTCTCAAACTCGTCTTGTTCGTCTGGATAATAAGTAGACATGGTGCTGGAGAGAGGACTGAGTGAATGGAGTGACCCAACACATGGCTGCACAAAGATTAAACACCTGTAATTATGAAAAAGAATATTGTGGGCACATTAGATTGAAGGAGCATTCGATTATTGTATTGTATTATTGTAGTAAATCTGTGTCTGAAGAGAAGCTTTAAAAAAGCACAGCCATTTCAGGCATTGCAATACACATTATTGAGTTTAAAATTGGTTTTAAATACACAGAAAACCAAGTTTATGGTCTTCTCAAAAGCTCGAGCACAGCTACTCGACAATTGTGGCATTTTGTCATTAGATGGAAAATCAATTGAGAGAGTGTCTTCATACAAGTACTTGGGAATATGGATAGATGATAAACTTTCCTTTAATGCACATATTACAGCTTTAGTTAAGAAACTCAAAGTCAAACTCGGCTTTTATTACAGAAACAAATCTTGCTTTACTTTTAGTGCTAGAAAGAAACTTGTGGAAGCAACTTTTCTGCCTGTAATTGACTATGGAGATATATTGTATATGCATGTTGCATTTTCCATCCTGCATGTAGATTCAGTTTATCATGCATCACTACGATTCATAACAAATACAAAGTCCCTTACCCATCACTGCATTCTTTATGATTTAGTTGGTTGGACATCACTTAAAATTCAGAACAACAGCACTGGTATATCTTTATTTATAAAGCTATACTTGGCAAACTTCCACTGTATCTTTGTAACCTCCTCTCTGTTTGCTCTGGTACCTATCAGCTACGCTCTTCAAAGTGGTTGCTTTTAATGTGCCAAGAGTTACAACCGAATTGGGAAAAACTGCCTTTTCTTACTTAGCACCTTGGGGTTGGAATAATCTACAAAAAGAGCTAAAGCTAGAAACCCTTCTGTCCATAAATGATTTTAAAAATACTGTAAAGAGTGTTGTGATGGAGATATGTTCTTGTTTTTCTTAAGAGTCTCATTTTGTTTTATATATTATTTTCTTTTATTGTGAAAATGTAATTTTGGTGTTTATGTATTTGTTGTGATTTGGCTGCTACCTTTGCCAGGTCTCTCTTGTAAAAGAGATTCTGAATCTCAATGGGACCTCCTGGTTAAATAAAGGTAAAATAAAATAAATAAATAAAATCATTGAAAAGTTTAAATAACTGTCCGTGATTTAGTTTGAACATTTAATGTTTGTCTAAAGGAAAGAGTAAAAGAAGAGGCCTAACATCAAGAAAAAACAAAAAAGTACTGATGAGTATTTCTGTGTTTAAAGTGACATGATCCTCACCAGAATGTGGCCCTTGATGAACACGTCTGCAGCTGGTGTCTTTCACATTGGTTTACAGTACCTACCTTTTGTCACAAGGTGGTGCTCTGAGGTCACAGTTAGAGCTCAGAGGGGGACGTGTATTTACTGCAGAAGACTGTTTCCAGGTCAGTAAGAACGTTATGTTAAACATGGGAGAGCAGCTTTTTGTTTGAGCATCTGTATGACAAGACAAGACATTTATTTTTGTATAGCCCATCACAACAACAGCCGCCTCAAAGGGCACAAAAGACTGCACTAGACAACATCCTCTGTCCTTAGACCCTTCATCAAGGAAAGGAAAAACTCCAGACCCATCCTTGTTTATTCTTCAATGCCCTTGCTGAACACCACTGGAGGCAAGGTGGGTTAAGTGTCTTGCCCAAAGACACAACAACAGTATGAACTGCGGAGAGAGCGGGAATCGAACCGCCTACCTTCCGGTTGAAGGACAACCACTCTACCACTGACTACCGCCCCGGCAGTGGTCCCAGCTCTCTGCAGGTCATTCACCAGGTCCCCCTGCGGCTCTTGTGATCTTTTTGACCCCACAGGGTGAGATCTTGGTGGAGCCCCAGATTGAGGGAGATTGTCAGTGTCTTGTATGTCTTCCATTTTCTAATAATTGCTCCAACAGTTGATTTCTTCAAACCAAGCTGCTTACCTTTTAAAGATCCAGTCTTCCCAGCCTGGTGCAGGTCTACAGTTTTGTTTCTGGTGTCCTTTGACAGCTCTTTGGTCTTGGCCACAGTGGAGTTTGGAGTCTGACTGTTTGAGGTTGTGGACAGGTGTCTTTTATACTAATGAGTTCAAACAGGTAACTTTTATACAGGTAACGAGGAGGACAGAGGAGCCTCTTAAAGAAGAAGTTACAGGTCTGTGAGAGACATAAATCTTTTTCCTTTTTTTGTAGCTGACCAAATACTGATTTTCCAGCATAATTTAAAAAAAATCAGACAATGTGATTTTCTGGATGTTTCTCATTCTGTCTCTCATAGTTGAAGTGTACCTAAGATGAAAATTACAGGCTTGCATCTTTTTAAGTGGGAGAACTTGCACAATTGGTCGCTGACTAAATACTTCTTTGCCCCACTGTAGATAGAGAAAATCTCAACTCCATTTTGAATGATAATCAAATGATGAAAACTCCAAAAGTGAAAGTTTCTGAATAAGAATATTATCCCAAAGAAAGGCACATACAGCCCACCCTTTTTGTTTTCCTGTATTTCTGTTAATCTGTGGAGGTTCTCATTCATCCAGGTCATCTTGTAGAAAAGGTTAAAGTAAAATCATCTGGACTCAGTTCTCAAGGTGAAGAAGTCTCTAATTCCAAGAAAATTCTGATCGAGTGGTAAGAGAGTTAAGCCTATACTGTATCTTAGAGGGAGGAGCTTCCCCTGAAACCAAACCTGATTGGACCAGGCTGTTCTGGTCTCATAGTCGTTAACTCTGAAAGGACAGTGTGACTCCTAATGTGAGAGTCGTTAAAGCTCAGGAGAGTCGTTAGTGACACTGTTCTATTCAGGTGTTGTTCTAGAGTCAGACTGTTTAGGTTTCAGAACACTGTTGTAAACCGCTGGCAGCTGATAACGAGGCCTCCTGTTCAGAGAGGGGCATGAGTTCTTTTAAAAAACAAAAATAACAGACCTAGAATAGAACTAGACTTACTCCCAAGAGATCATCGATAGAGTTCCAGAGCTGCTGCTTTCACATGTTCTTTGTGAGCCACATTCTGTGCCATCCCACAGAGATTCTCTTTTCAAACTCTAGAGGGCGCTGTTGAGCCTATTGTCATTTTCTAAATGTGTTCAGGGGAGTCGATAAGTGAATATCATTTGGACAATTTGTATAAGTTTTAAAGCTCCACTTCTCTCGTTTACGAGAACGAGTTTGTTAAAATACAAAGATAGAGACATAACTGTGCCAAAAGTCTTAGGGTCAAAAACAGTCCTCTAGGTGGCGCTGCATCACTGAGAGACTCAGGCCCAACAATACAATAAATCTTAAATCTTGCTTGATTCTGTTTAAAAGCAAACTGTGAGTAAAGCTTCTCATGTATTTAAAACAAACTGGGCCATAAGAATAGTTTAGGTCATGTGACTCAGCCCTGTCTCCTCATTGGCCACAGACAGAAGAGGAGGCGGGGCTTATTTGAATAAAAGCTGATGCAGAGGATGAAGAGTGACAGAGACAAGAAGCTGAGCGTCCTCTGTGAGTACTGCCTCTGATCTACTGCTTTATTCATTTGAACAGAAAATACAGAGGCCTTTGGACCAAAGACACTTATTTAGAGACATTTATCTGCAGCTGATGACCTTTAAAACTAGATTGTGCTGTGTCTGTTCTCTATGTTCTGTGCGGACAGTTTCCTGTTTCTGGTTTAAACTAGACTCCAGGCTCTCAGAGCTTTTACAGCAGACACACATTTAAAAGTACATATCAAATACAAAAGAAATGTTCAGTTTGTGAGAGGTTTAATGACGAGGGGATGATCTGTGGTGAACCTGAAACAAGCTTCTCACAAACACAGCTCAAAGTGAAGGAGATCTGTTCAGGACAATATTAAAGAACCTCAGTAGAACCTCTGTTTTTCTATCTTTAAACAACATCAAACAGATCTTAACTAAACGTTAAAGATATGGATATTTAACAGCACTAAACCTGATTATTGGATGATCTCAGAGGTGTTTTTACTCGACTGCTGCTTTTTGTTCTGAACAGTTTCAGATCTGTCTGTTTTCTTCATTTAAACTCTATTTAAAAACCCTTTAAGATCAAGGCCTGGGGACAACACTCTGGCTTTTTATCTCATGTGTAATTATGGTTTATTTAATGACATTGTCCTGTTTTAAATAAACTAACATCATTTTATTTCTGGTAAAAGTAAACAGTAAAAGTCTAAAGAACTGAAGGAGCCACGTACACAACACACGAGACAGAACTTGTTACAAACGCTGTGTCAAACTCAAAATAATTATATTTATATTACATTTAATACCACAGACACATTTATGAGATGTGTGTGTATTATTTTCTACAAGGAAGTGTTCTGAATCAGTTTGAGTTTCACCGAATAAACCTGAAGCAGAGTCTTGTGTTTGTTTCAGCTGCAGCCTCTGAGCGACTCTGAAGACATGAGGTGTGTGTGTGTCGCTGTGGCCTCGCTGCTGCTCTGCTCCGCTCTCCGAGGTCAGTCCAACAGCCGTCTGAGGGCTTCCATGAATATTACACTTTATTCAGCTTTAATTTCACTGTGAACCAAAAAAGACAGAGTCCTGAGGTGAGGGCCCCAAAGGAACAAAGCCCACTTAAACAGAATCCTTCTGTCTAACTACTTCACCTCTGTGACCCCTTCACCTCTGAGACCCCTTCACCTCTGAGATTCAGGTGCCTTTGTTCGGTCAGGGTCATGGTCAGGATCATGGTCATGGTCAGGGTCATGGTCAGGGACATGGTTAGGGGTCATGGTCAGGGTCAGGGTCATGGTCAGAGTCATGGTCAGAGTCATGGTCAGGGTCATGGTCAGGGTCATGGTCAGGGTCATGGTCAGAGTCATGGTCAGGGTCATGGTCAGAGTCATGGTCAGAGTCATGGTCAGGGTCATGGTCAGGGACATGGTCAGGGTCATGGTCAGGGTCAGGGTCATGGTCATGTTTATGAGGTTGGTCTGAAGAGGTCTGACTCAGACTCTCTGATGTCACATGACGTGTTTTGTCTGTTACAGCGTCAGTGCGAGTGACTCCAGTCCGGTCAGTGTTCTCAACAGGAGACCGTGTGTTTCTGGACTGTGAGGACAGAGACTGGACAGTGAGGAGGAACACTTCTGCTCAAACCAGGGCCCGCTGTGGAGTCGACTGGGGGGCACCCAAAGGGATTTCGTGTTACATTTTTACACTAGCACCCCAGGACAGTGGGTGGTACTGGTGTGAGTCCAGAGAGGGACGGGCCTCTGACAGAGTCAACATCAGGGTCAAAGGTCAGAAGTGACTATACTGTGAGATAAATCTAACTCTGAAAACATCTTAAAAACTCACCTTCTCTGTTTTAATCTTGCACCAAAATGATCGAGACAATAATGTCCACTTGTGTTTGGTGTGTAACCATGGCAACGGAGAGTGCATTAATCTGATGTGTTTGTTCTGTTTTAGACAAACACAAAGCCACCACACCTCGACATTTTACTTCTCCTTCTTCTGCTCCTGCTGCTGCTGCTCCCACGTCTCCTCCATCTTCCTCCTCCTCTTCTCTTCTCGTCCCGTTGGTGTGGTCCGCCATCGGCCTGGTTCTGGTGGTTCTGGTGGTTCTGGTGGTTCTCTTGGTGAAATGGAGTTGTAAGAAAACTACAGGTCAGTCTTACATTTGTTTATTAACATGTAGTTCCACTGATGACCACTAGAAGCTCTGATTTAGACCTGGTTTAGTCTTGGTTTAGTCCAGGTTTAGGTAAAAACAGACATTAATATTTAAATAAAGGTCTATTCTTTCTTAAATATATTAAACATATATATCTGACAGTTGTATGTGTTTAATGGTGGTATTTCCTGTTTGTTTGCTGCAGTGCAGTTGGTGTTGTTCAGAAACAGACTTGTTGACCTCAAAGTTACAAACCAGTCCGACTGATGTTTATCAGAGAAACCACAGTCATCTTTGTTTTCCACTGTTCATCAGCCGCTGAGATTTCAGGTTGTTCTTACTTTAGCTTCAACTGAAGGTCACACATAACACTTCCTCTTCACAAAGACACGTCCAAGTAGATTAGCTTTATACCAAAGGTTACTCCAATAAATATTTCCAAATAAACAGAACAGAAAAAGTGGAGGCCCTTAATGCAGAAATATTTAAACTAAAATAGTGAAGATATGACTTTGTGATGCCGTGTTCTAGATGATGGTTTAGACTTGGTTTTGTTTTGGTTTAACAAGGTTTAGTCATGTTTTAATATCGACCGAAAAGCAGACAAGACAGTGAAAGTCAAAAGGTAAATTTATTTAAACTGAGGCAGGAGACCAGGAGGCGGATGGCTTTACCCGGACAGTACGTCTTCAGCTGGGAAACACGTAATGACGGCCGGATTTTCAAAGCAGCAGGTAACTTGAGACAGTGGTATTTATTATTTCAATGTCATGGCCGTATGAAGCAAGGAGTTACTTTCAATGGAATGTCCTTGTGACCTGGTTGATGGGAGGAGTCTGATGTGGATCAGTTATGTTCTGGTTGCGTTCATCAGTGCGTAGCAAGGCGGCTCATTTCCAGACATGGTGACATCGGCGGAGTTGGTCCTGAACTGAAGGTACTTCAGTGTCCCTCTCCTGTTGAGGGAACAAAAGGACAATATGGCCAAGAGCACACTCAAAATTGACAAGAGAGTTGTGGCCAAATTCTATCCAAGGAATGTACTGACTCAAACTTGATGGGTTCTGAGCAGCTACACAACGGCGAGCAGTTTCCAGATCTTCATTAGCTCTCCAACATTGCCCGTTAGTCTGAGGAAGTAACCCTGGAGAGAGGCTCAGCTTAGCGCCCAGAGCTTGGCAGAAACCTCTCCAGATTTGCGAGAAACTGGGGCACTCTGTCAAAGGCTGTGTCCAAAGGTGTACCATGAAGACAAAAAAACATATTTTGATCTAGCATTTCTGATGTTTCTAGAGCTGAAAGAAGCTTAGGGAGAGGCACAATTAAAACAAGTTATGTTTACTTTTAAAAAGAAACTACTATTGTCTTGCACAGGTCGGTTGCAAGACAATGTTTATAACCAAAAGAATTTCCCCTTGAAGTTGAATGAAAGTAATTCTGATTTTGAAGTGTACAGACTCAGAAAACCAGTTTACAATGGTTAGAATTACAGCATTAACTTTGGAGAGGGGTGGTCCAGAAACAAAGTCAAGGGCGATGTGGGACCATGGAAGGCTGGGAACAAGCAAAGGTCTTTATTACCCCTGGAAGTTTGTTTGTGGCTTTTCTTTAGCACGCATGGTGCAGGCTATCTCTGACCATAGTTAACCACCCAGAAATTACGCTTCAACAGAACAACGGTACGTCCGATTCCTGGATGGCAAAAACCGGGCCTTTCACTTTTTCTGTTCTCATTATTTGGAAATATTTATTGGAGTAATCTTTGGTATAAAGCTAATCTACTTGGACGTGTCTTTGTGAAGAGGAAGTGTTATGTGTGACCTTCAGTTGAAGCTAAAGTAAGAACAACCTGAAATGACAGCGGCTGATGAACAGTGGAAAACAAAGATGACTGTGGTTTCTCTGATAAACATCAGTCGGACTGGTTTGTAACTTTGAGGTCAACAAGTCTGTTTCTGAACAACACCAACTGCACTGCAGCAAACAAACAGGAAATACCCCCATTAAACACATACAACTGTCAGATATATATGTTTAATATATTTAAGAAAGAATAGACCTTTATTTAAATATTAAAGTCTGTTTTTACCTAAACCAGGACTAAACCAGGTCTAAACCAGGTCTAAACCAGGACTAAACCAGGTCTAAACCAAGACTAAACCAGAACTAAACCAGAACTAAACCAGGACTAAACTAGGACTAAACCAGGTCTAAACCAGGACAAAACCAGGTCTAAACCAGGTCTAAACCAGGACTAAACCAGGTCTAAACCAGGTCTAAACCAGGTATAAACCAGGTCTAAACCAGGTCTAAACCAGGTATAAACCAGGTCTAAACCAGGTATAAACCAGGTCTAAACCAGGTCTAAACCAGGTCTAAACCAGGTCTAAACCAGGACTAAACCAGGTCTAACCCAGGACTAAACCAGGTCTAAACCAGGACTAAACCAGGTCTAAACCAGGACTAAACCAGGTCTAACCCAGGACTAAACCAGGTCTAAACCAGGACTGAACCAGGTCTAAACCAGGACTGAACCAGGTCTAAATCAGGTCTAAACCAGGACTAAACCAGAACTAAACCAGATCTAAACCAGGTCTAACCCAGGACTAAACCAGGTCTAAACCAGGTCTAACCCAGGTCTAAACCAGGACTGAACCAGGTCTAAATCACGTCTAAACCAGGTCTAAACCAGGTCTAAACCAGGACTAAACCAGAACTAAACCAGATCTAAACCAGGACTGAACCAGGTCTAAATCAGGTCTAAACCAGGACTAAACCAGAACTAAACCAGATCTAAACCAGGTCTAAACCAGGACTAAACCAGGTCTAACCCAGGTCTAATCCAGGTCTAAACCAGGTCTAACCCAGGTCTAATCCAGGTCTAAACCAGGTCTAACCCAGGACTAAACCAGGTCTAATCCAGGTCTAAACCAGGTCTAACCCAGGTCTAATCCAGGTCTAAACTTGGACTAAACCAGGTCTAACCCAGGTCTAATCCAGGTCTAAACCAGGTCTAAACCATGTCTAAACCAGGTCTAAACCAGGACTAAACCAGGTCTAACCCAAGTCTAAACCAGGTCTAAACCAGGTCTAAACCAGGTATAAACCAGGTCTAAACCAGGTCTAACCCAGGTCTAAACCTGGTCTAAACCAGGTCGAAACCAGGTCGAAACCAGGTCTAAACCAGGACTAAACCAGAACTAAACCAGGTCTAAACCAGGACTAAACCAGATCTAAACCAGGACTAAACCAGAACTAAACCAGGTCTAAACCAGGTCTAAACCAGGTCTAACCCAGGTCTAATCCAGGTCTAAACCAGGTCTAACCCAGGACTAAACCAGGTCTAATCCAGGTCTAAACCAGGTCTAACCCAGGACTAAACCAGGTCTAAACCAGGTCTAAACCAGGTCTAAACCAGAACTAAACCAGGTCTAAACCAGAATTAAACCAGGACTAAACCAGGACTAAACCAGGTCTAATCCAGGTCTAACCCAGGACTAAGCCAGGACTAAACCAGGTCTAAACCAGGTTTAAACCAGGTCTAATCCAGGTCTAAACCAGGTCTAACCCAGGACTAAACCAGGTCTAATCCAGGTCTAAACCAGGTCTAACCCAGGACTAAACCAGGTCTAAACCAGGTCTAAACCAGGTCTAAACCAGAACTAAACCAGGTCTAAACCAGAATTAAACCAGGACTAAACCAGGACTAAACCAGGTCTAATCCAGGTCTAACCCAGGACTAAGCCAGGACTAAACCAGGTCTAAACCAGGTCTAAACCAGGTCTAACCCAGGACTAAACCAGGTCTAAACCAGGTCTAAACCAGGTCTAAACCAGAACTAAACCAGGACTAAACCAGGTCTAAACCAGGTCTAAACCAGAACTAAACCAGGTCTAACCCAAGTCTAAACCAGGTCTAAACCAGGACTAAACCAGAACTAAACCAGGTCTAAACCAGGACTAGACCAGGTCTAAGCCAAGTCTAAACCAGGTCTAAACCAGGTCTAAACCAGGACTAGACCAGGTCTAACCCAAGTCTAAACCAGGTCTAAACCAGGACTAAACCAGAACTAAACCAGGTCTAAACCAGGTCTATCCCAGGTCTAAACCAGGTCTAAACCAGGACTAAACCAGGTCTAAACCAGGACTAAACCAGGTCTAAACCAGGTCTAAACCAGGTCTAAACCAAGACTAAACCAGAACTAAACCAGGTCTAAACCAGGACTAGACCAGGTCTAACCCAGGTCTAAACCAGGACTAAACCAGGTCTAAACCAGGACTAAACCAGGTCTAAACCAGGACTAAACCAGGTCTAAACCAGGTCTAAACCAGGTCTAAACCAGGTCTAAACCAGGTCTATCCCAGGTCTAAACCAGGTCTAAACCAGGACTAAACCAGGTCTAAACCAGGTCTAAACCAGGTCTAAACCAGGACTAGACCAGGTCTAACCCAAGTCTAAACCAGGTCTAAACCAGGACTAAACCAGAACTAAACCAGGTCTAAACCAGGACTAAACCAGGTCTAAACCAGAACTAAACCAGGTCTAAATCAGGTCTAATCCAGGTCTAAACCAGGTCTAACCCAGGACTAAACCAGGTCTAAACCAGGTCTAAACCAGGTCTAAACCAGGACTAAACCAGAACTAAACCAGGTCTAACCCAGATCTAAACCAGGACTAAACCAGGACGAAAACAGGTCTAAACCAGGTCTAAACAAGGTCTAAACCAGAACTAAACCAGGTCTAAACCAGGTCTAAACCAGGTTTAAACCAGAACTAAACCAGGTCTAAACCAGGTCTAAACCAGGTCTAAACCAGGTCTAAACCGGGTCTAAACCAGAACTAAACCAGGTCTAAACCGGGTCTAAACCAGAACTAAACCAGGTCTAAACCAGGTCTAAACTGGGTCTAAACCAGGTCTAAACCAGGTCTAAACCAGGACTAAACCAGGTCTAAACCAGGTCTAAACCAGAACTAAACCAGGTATAAACCAGGACTAAACCAGGTCTAAACCAGAACTAAACCAGATCTAAATCAGGTCTAACCCAGGACTAAACCAGGTCTAACCCACGTCTAACCCACGTCTAATCCAGGACTAAACCAGGTCTAAACCAGGTCTAAACCAGGTCTAAACCAGGACTAAACCAGAACTAAACCAGGTCTAACCCAGATCTAAACCAGGACTAAACCAGGACTAAACCAGGTCTAAACCAGGTCTAAACCAGGTCTAAACCGGGTCTAAACCAGAACTAAACCAGGTCTAAACCAGGTCTAAACCAGGTCTAAACCAGGACTAAACCAGAACTAAACCAGGTCTAACCCAGATCTAAACCAGGACTAAACCAGGACTAAACCAGGTCTAAACCAGGTCTAAACCAGGTCTAAACCGGGTCTAAACCAGAACTAAACCAGGTCTAAACCAGGTCTAAAACAGGTCTAAACCAGGTCTAAACCAGAACTAAACCAGGTCTAAACCAGGTCTAAACCAGGTCTAAACCAGAACTAAACCAGGTCTAAACCAGGTCTAAACCAGGTCTAAACCGGGTCTAAACCAGAACTAAACCAGGTCTAAACCAGGTCTAAACCGGGTCTAAACCAGGTCTAAACCAGGTCTAATGTGTTTCAGATGGATCAGTCTCACGTCAGAGAAAGACAAATAGAGGTAAATGAGTTTTCTGTCTTTTGATAAATTTTATTAAAAAACACTGGAACAGTAGGTCACCACACCTACCAGGCTAGACCGAACGCTGGATCCTTGCTTCGTAAATATACCTGGAGCGTATGTGTCAAAGGCTCGCCCACCTGTAGGCCGCTCTGACCACAACCCACCTGTAGGCTGCTCTGACCACAACCCACCTGTAGGCCGCTCTGACCACAACCCACCTGTAGGCCGCTCTGACCACAACCCACCTGTAGGTCCCTCTGACCACAACCCACCTGTAGGCCGCTCTGACCACAACCCACCTGTAGGCCGCTCTGACCATAACCCACCTGTAGGTCCCTCTGACCACAACCCACCTGTAGGCCGCTCTGACCACAACCCACCTGTAGGTCCCTCTGACCACAACCCACCTGTAGGCCGCTCTGACCACAACCCACCTGTAGGCCGCTCTGACCATAACCCACCTGTAGGTCCCTCTGACCACAACCCACCTGTAGGCCGCTCTGACCACAACCCACCTGTAGGCCGCTCTGACCACAACCCACCTGTCGGCCGCTCTGACCATAACCCACCTGTAGGCCGCTCTGACCATAACCCACCTGTAGGTCCCTCTGACCACAACCCACATGTAGGCCGCTCTGACCACAACGCCATAAGTACTGACAGAAACTAAAAACAGACATGTATGAAACAGGGATTCATTTCATGTTTTCCAAAGCTCTGAGGGAGCTCTAAACCTGCTCACAGACTCCATCTCCTCCATTTGACATTCTGTGTGGACACTAGTAAACCAGCAAAACAGGACATACCCTAACAACAAGCCCTGGGTCACCAAAGACCTTAAACTGTGTCTGAACAACAAAAAAAGCTGCGTTTGTAAAAGGTGACACACAGAGAGTAACAGTTGAACAGTGAGCTGAGAAGGAAGATCGAACTAGCCACACTTCGATAGAAACACAGAGTGGAGAATACTACAGCCGGATTAATAAGCCACAAACCCATCAGGAACACTAGCTGCCAGCCAATCATAATGAACAAACCTGAGCCCCATCAACAGCTCAAAGGCCTGTGGACTGGACAGGTTGAAGAACAAGGTGCTGGAGGTATGTGCTGCTGAGTTGGGTGAAGTTATTCCTGACTGTGTCCCTGCTGTTTTGAAGGAGGCCATACTGCAAATGTATGGAGCAGGTGGAGGTGGAACATCTCAGTGACATGGTGGTGGAAACATTAGACCCACTACAGTTTGTCTTTAGGGCAAAAGACGGAGTGGGAGAGGCTTGACTGGACTCTCCTCACCCTAACACTAGGATCCTGTTCATGGACCTTTCTTCAGCGTTTGACACTGTTGACCCACTGACCCTCTGTGGTCGTCTAATGGAGATACAAGTTAATCCATCACTAATGCTGTGGCTCAGGCACTTCCTCCAGTTGGACTCTTTTGTCTGGTCAGATAAACCGGGAGTGGGCTTTTGGTAAAGTATGGTGCACCTACCACATTGTTTAGGGGTCAACAGGTCATCTGTGAATTGTATTCTGTCAGTTCAGTTAGTTTGAGTCTGAATGTGAACAACACAATACATTACATAGTTTAATACATTTTAAACAGAAAGCATGACACTTAAAAAAAAAAAATTACCCTTAAGCATTTCCAAATCCAGTCCCAAACATGAGTCTGTCGCTCAACCCACTGAGCTAACCCCCAGCACTCTACTGCATAGAGCAAGAATTACAACACAAACATGTGTAACACTGCCTTCTCCTTTTTTAATTTTGAAGGAAACGTTAAAGGTAGAGCGTCTGAGAGGAGTTGACTGCTGGACTGCTGCTTACAGGTACATGTTTGAGTTATTAATAATAATAACGCTTTGTGGGTCCGTTTAACTGTTTGTGTGGTGATGTTTTTCATTCTTTGCAGGAGGAACCTGTCCCGGCCTGACGACAGCTGAGGCTCAGGCACATGACCAGTCTTTTATCTTCTATCGATCTAAGTTTCTTAAAGTTTAATCAATCTAAGAATGTAAAAAAAACAAAAAACAATTAAATTTATTTTATTTTACAAAATGATATCATTTATTATGTTTTTACAAGGATTTACAGGTGTAAATGACAAACATGTGGTGCCAGTCTAGTCTAGTGTTGGGGATTAGGACTCAAGCATTTCTTTAATAACTTTCCAAGCTGCTGAACTCAACCAAATAAACACTTGGTCTCTTTATTCGTGTCAACTCAACTTTAGGGCCCGAGTAGTGAGAGCTTTGTGCAGGAGGCTCTTCCAGACAAAACACCTCCATGAATTAGAGCTGGTGGTTTTCTATTGGAATGCACACTGTTTTAGCCAAATATCAACAGATACTAAATATCTTTCCCATTTTGTTTAATACAAACTTTTTTTATTTTTAACCTTTTGAAAATTAGCCTCAAAATGAATTTTAAACCAGGATCCGGTTCATAAACCTTGGTAAATAACTTAAGGACTCTTGGGATGAAACCCTGTGTGTGACCTGTGAATTGACCTTTACTGAAAAAAATACAATATGACATTATGACTTGCCCTGAACCGCTTTTATTTGTTCCATCTAATTTATTGGTTAAAAAAAACAAGATAATAAGCAGCCCATCTCAATACTTTAATCTCCTCTTGCCAGTTGTTTTTATTTATAAATCTTTACCAAAGTTTAAAGAGTAAAGAAATCCACTGATTAACTCTTTCAATCTGTTTTTTTAAATTAATTTTTTGACTCCAAGAAAAGATTGAACTGGACGGTCACTAGACATATTTCAACCTGAAGAGACTCAAAACATGAACCAGATAATGAATGTGATGTTTATTGAACAGCTTTGCAAGAATGAAACTTTGTTGCTTAGAGTCCGGCGGGAGAGACACCGTGAAATGCATGATGGGAGAAGAGCGGGGTAATGTTGCTGGTCTTCCCTCCAAACGAGGGCAAGAGGAGATGCTCCTGCTCGAGTGCTGCAGTGTAAGGCCAGTGAGACAGGTGGCTGCGGACAGCTCGGTGAGGGCTGACGCCATTGTCAGAGATGCCAGGTTTTAATATTATTATTAATATTGTTCAGATCACAAACGAGACGACGAAGACCGTACATGGTCAATTTAGAAATGGAAGACCAGTTTAATTCTTGCAAGAATGAAACAAATCAGACACATGCAACGATGGTACCTGGTGCTGTGTTTCTGTGATAGATGCCATCAGTAAATTGTCTGCTAGCGACGATGGGCGCTAGGACCACCACCTGCTGTGATATGCACCTTAAATATTGCTGAAAGGTATGATGGGCCGCAAGGATAGAGGCGGACGTAGGTCGTAGAGACAGAAAAGGACCAGTGCCCAAACTGCTGTAGGGTTGCCGTGGAAATTTCCCTATTTTGAAGGAATACACCCAAAAAGAGCCAGAGTACTGATACTGACAAACTGTGCTTTGTAAACCAGGATGTAGAGTAGGATATTGTGATGGTTGAGTGTGAGCCCATTTTTTGCGGGCACAAGCATTTTTAAACATGACTTTGAAGAGTCAAAACGGGCTGGACGTGTGCGCAATTATGATTTTCACAGGCTCCGTTTCCTTTAAAATGTTTTAGAGGGATGCAGTAGTGACCAGCATAAAAATTACTTTTATAAAAGCAATGTCCGGAGAAAGGTCAAAGCAGTTTGAATGTGAGGTAAATTTCCTTGTTCTCAGAAAGACCCCCCAAAACCTATGGACGACAAGTCCAGTGGTCCAAGAGCTGGTACCAGAACAGGAGGTCTGAGCAGCAGCTGTTATTAGGGACAATATGATCGTCGACGGGATGGACGTCGCCCAGTTTGAGGAATTTGGAGATAAAGAGCGCCCCTTCTGTTGTCTTCCTCAGAGGTCACATGGTGTTGCCCTCATCCCTATTCATCGTCCTCCAGATCTGTGTCGTTTGTTCTCCACGATGTTATGTTCCTGGCTTTGCTGTCAAATCAAATAAAGTCTTCACTAAACTAATAAAAACTCAATCTGAAACCTCAGATGTGTTTAAACTAGAGGTGTCCCTGACTAAGGATTTGAATAGTCAAATGAGAATCGTAAAGCCTTGCCTAGAGTCAACTAAAAGTTGAGACCCCCTCCCCGAACCTTGTTTCATTGGCAACGATTACGCATCACGTAAACGCTTCTAGCACGTTCATTGTTCTCCGTATATGGTCATGTTGACCATATATGGATAGCCAATGATCTACGGATTTCGACGATGCTAAATATGCCTGGGTTTCCTTCGGCCTGAAGCGTCTATGCCTCGGCGTAAACACAAGTCTCCTCGATGAGACAGCTTGTGCGTCATATGACTCGCGCATGTTTATTGTGCTTTCACAGTCTTTTTTGAGTAAAAACTATGGCAAAACTTACAAAAATAATAAAATACTTGTTAGAGGATGTAGTGGAGGCATGTGCATTTCTTTTTATTGACATTTTGGACCAGCAGCAGTCGGAAAGAAAGCGTTTAGGGGGGGGGGGGGATGTGGTCTGATGTGAAGATCAAGATATCACACCTTTTCTTTGTCCTTTCACCTAGGTGCAGTAAACACCAAGAAAAACCCCAGTAAAATGCTCCACATGTGACATGCTCTTGTGTTTTCTGCAACAAGAGATAATGTTGCACATATATTGTAACATTGACCAACAGTTTTATAACCTATGTATATAGTTTGCAGTATGTTTTTTATGTGTGGATATTATTCAAAAATATATATTTTGGCCCATAACACTCATTTTGACTATTTTTAATGTAAATATGTCAATTTTATTGTGTTATTATTATGGATTATTATTTTTCATAACTAATAGAGTGATTATGTTTGTAAATACAGATTCCTCTAGATGTAAGCTTTCAGTAGAGCCCTCATTGATGCCTGTGGGTTGAAGCATTCAGAACTTATTGCACTTTTTCATACGTTTTCCAAATGTGTCCAATTTGGATAAATCTTGGATAAACTATGGTCCCTCTATAAAACGCATGGACCTACCAACAAAAAAACTGGTGTAAAAAATTCATTTTTACAGATATTCTTTTCAAGTTTGAAATGTGACTAGTCATCAAGTTATTATTTTGGCCCATAGTGTGTTTTAGTCCTCAACTACCTGCTGAAGCTTTTGACACCTTTATTTTCACTAAATATTTCAGGCGAGGACACAAAAAAATAATTTTCTCTGTGTGTTCCAAAGTGTATAAAATTGTATCAGTATTACTTAGAGAGATTCTGACTGTTGTGGGTGAAACTAGAGGTTGTTAGCTTTACAAAGAGCCCACACTTGTATTTAAATTCCAGAGGGTTCAATAACAGCAATCATTTTAATTTGGAGAGGTCACATTACACACAATACAGCCAAAATGACCCCTAAATACTAACAGGTTAAAGGGATTGATAAATGTAGGCTCCATTTGACATTTTTACATCCGTCCATCGAAGTGTAAAACAAACGTGTGTCTCGTGGTTTGGTCCCGACACAGGATGGACATAAATAAACAGTGTAAGGGATTTTTCTGTTTGTGGTGAGGTTGTCTTCAGTAGAACCAGGTTAAAGGACACTTTTCAGAAACAGAGGACAATGTGCCTGTTTTTAAACCACAAACAAGACAAAGGCTAAGTGTGCCTTTGTTTGATGCATTTGAAAAAAACAGTGTTAAAATAGCTATATATTAAAACATTTATCTAAAATTAAAAGTTATTAAAATTTTCACTGGTTTTAGTTGGATTTGGACTGGTTTTTGTTGGAGTCGAACAGATTTTAAGTTAAAACCTGTTCAAATCCATTAAAATGTTATATAGTATTGATCCCAAGGTGCTGCGCCCCTATGCGCCGCATATAGCGCATAGTACCCCCTTTTTGCTCCACTGTTCTCACGTATTACTGTAACTAGAAAGGATTCTTGGTTTATGAACCGTTCTCAGCAACGTGACTTTTTTGTTGCAGCCGCCTTCTTGGCTGTATAGTATGTATCGTAGCAAATAATTAATAAAACTATGTTGAAGATAAACAGCACCGACACAAATTCTTCTCTCTCTAAGGTCACTGGAAGAAACTGGTTTAACTTGGGACACATAAAAGGAGGCGTGTATTCACAAAGTTCCAGGTGCTGCCCACAATGCAGTGCAGTGACTTTGGGCTTGACTGAGACAGTGTTGAGTTCAATAAACATGAGCAGGAGAGAGTTAAAAATTAGATCTGAGCACAAAACACTGTCTGTATCTATCGTCCGTTAAATATCAAACCACAAAGTGAAGCTGTGGTTCTTTTGGACTTTCTGTTTGCTTTACTTCAGATCAGATACAGTCAGATCTCTTTTTGTTGATATAAAAGAAGGTCCTCAAATGTCTCACAACCTCCACAAAATGTACAATATTAGAGAGATGGTTGCAGGATGTTTGTGGTTTGCAGCTCACATTTGAACTTCCTTTTCAGATGGTTTCACTTGACGACTTTTTTCCACTCCA
>CM044546.2:2614950-2619950 GCA_024416835.2 Perccottus glenii | reverse complement strand
AGTGTGGGCGGGCTTTTATTTCTTCTCCCAAACTAAATTAATCAGTTATGTCTTTCTAAATGATTGCAAAAGGCAAATGCACTGTAAAAAAACTTTTACAGCGCATTTGAACGCTACATGATGTTGCATGGCTCACTGAACAGGCTTTTTTACAAAAGCAGGACATAGTTTGGATCTTAGTCCTGGTCTGTTCTGGTTCTTTGGGAACATTAGCTGCTCTCTGCTTCAGGAGAGGGAGCTCTGGTGAGTTCTTGAACTTCTAGAAACGTGCCAAAGCCCAGGTCCGCCCCATGCACTTGTGTCAGTCATCTTCTCTCGTGTTTTCTGTGTGTGTCCAGCCACAGGAGGGGGGCTGAAGAGCTGTGGGTTACCGACCCCGGAGTCAGACCATTTAGGGACTTTAAAACTAAGATACAAATTTGAAAATGGATGCCAGTGGAGTGTCATGTGAACAGGAGAGATGTGCTCATGTTTCTTGGTGCCAGTCAAAAAGAAAGGACATTCCTTTGAGGACAGCAATGTCCAGAGGCCTGGGGGTTTGAGAGAGGAGTAAAGGAAGCCATCTTTGTTAAAAGCCCTCTCTGAAGAGCAGAGTGTTAAAAAACAAATTTAAAGTCTAAACTGCAGTAGCACCTGAAAAAACGATCACAAGACGTCCCGATGACTTCTTTAAAACTTTTTTCTTGAACATGTCCTGGAGACTGAGACCCTTCACAGACTCTTGTTCTTGAGCGTCCAATCAACAGACTGCAGCCTTTTGGAAACTAGACCTCACACTTAAATGTATCCTCAGGGTGGTACAGTACGGGTTTTGAGGACACCTCAGATAGTTACTGTACTGACCTGTACCTACGGCCAAATGGAAACTTCCTTTTAAGTAAATGTTTTTTTTAGTCACAGCCTTTTAAAGTCACTACATTTGTACAGATGCTTTATAAAACCATCTCAACAAAAAAAAACATGCTTCAACTTAAACACTTTTTATTTTTACATACGTGACCCAGATAGTCATTTAAAAAGCCAATTATAGCCATATATTATTTATCATCAAACACATATTAACTCACTATTAGCAACTACACACATAACTCAAAGACTTAAACAAGGTCTGAACCTGGACTAAGGCCAGGTTTGAACCAGATTTAGCTCTAAACTTATTGGAGGGATGTTGATAATAGTCCGAGCACCAAAAACATACAGCACTAGGACGGCCATTTTAAAAAGGCCAAACAGATCATTATTAAATTATATCATTTAAGTGACTTTTATCCAGTGTAAACCAAAATAATAGTCAGAGTTAAACTTTATAAATATATTAGACAATTGTATTTCCTGCTAATATTTTTATATTTCAGTCGCACCAAAGGCAACACAAAGAACCTCATGCACAATACTCAATGAATAAACACTAAAAACACACATTTATTCTTATATTCAATGTTTACAATAGACTTTGTAAATTTTTGTATATCAATAATATTGTTATGAACAAGATACAGTATTGTTTTTATTGTTTTGTATTATTTTTTTAATTATTCGTCTAATTTAATCAAATCAATAAAAATCATTATAAAAGGGAAAAATGTACTGTATATATTAGATATTTATCAGAAAAAGTGGTTCTGAGCTTTAAAGCGTTCAAAGTAATAAAACAGTTCCCCCTGCAGGCCATAAGTGAGTACTACATGTGAATAAGGTACAATAAAAGCTGAAGTTTGACATGATTTTCTAAACATTTAATTGATCTCATTTTGAGCCTGAGCTGAGCTTTAAAAGTAAACTCTTTGTTCAAGTTCTTCACAAAAGACGATCTGCTCCTCTTCGTTTGGCTTCGGCTCGAGCTGCAACAGAAAAAACACGAGCTAAAACTCCCTTGAATCCAACTAAAACCTGTTCAAATCCAACAAAAACCTGTTTAAATCCAACTGAAACCTGTTCAAATCCAACTAAAGCCTGTTCAAATCCAACTAAAACCTGTTCAAATCCAACTAAAACCTGTTCAAATCCAACTAAAACCTGTTTAAAATAAAATAAAAGCAGTTCAAATCCAACTAAAACCAGTTCAAATCCTTCTAAAATGGTTCAAATCCTTCTAAAACCGGTTCAAATCCAACTGAAACCTGTTCAAATCCAACTAAAACCTGTTCAAATCCAACTAAAACCTTTTCAAATCCTTCTAAAACCGGTTCAAATTCAACTGAAACCTGTTCAAATCCAACTAAAACCTGTTCAAATCCAACTAAAACCTTTTCAAATCCATCTAAACCCTGTTCAAATCCATCTAAACCCTGTATAGTTCGAGCCCACTTGATGTAGAGAAAGATGGCGATGAAGAGGATGATAGTGTGTAGAGGATGAAGAGTAGGACAAAGCACAGCAGTCGGGTCAGAGTGATTCGGGTCGGAGGAGGGTCAGGGGTCGTTGTAAAGGTTGTGGGGTCAGAGGTCTCTGTCAGGAATGAAAACACAAAAACATTATAATAAAAAGAATAATACTTTGGATTTAAATTAAAGTGTTTAGAAAGTGTCTAGAAAGAGTTGGACATGTCCCAGACACAGCTGCTGTGAGTTTGCTAAGTCACAGGAATTTAAAGAAAAGCCACCTCTGACGTCTCTGGAATATGTTGCTTTATTGTTTTAGATTTATATTTTTTAGTCCAGTCTTAGTCCTGGTCTAGTCCAGTCTTGGTCCTGGTCTAGTCCAGTCTTAGTCCTAGTCTAGTCCAGTCTTAGTCCTGGTCTAGTCCAGTCTTAGTCCTGGTCTAGTAAAGTTTTGGTGGTGTCTCAGAGCAGTTTTATTCCTGACCTTTGACACTTAGTGGGACCTCTAAAGACTGCCCTTTGGTCGGATGCTGACACCTGTAAAGACCGCGATGGCCCCGAAACACTTTGGACAGATTAGTTACATTAGTCCTTTAGTCCAGGTTTTTGTTAGATTAGAACAGGTTTTTAGATGGTTTGGAGTAGAAACGGTTCAAGATGACCTGGATGACTGAGAACAGATTATATTTAGATTTTAAAAGGTTTTAGTTCATTTTGAACAGGTTTAGTTGGATTGGAACAGGTTTTGGTAGAATTTAAAAGGGTTTCATTTGCTTTAAGAAGGTTTAACTGAAGGACATTTCCTCCAAGCCTCTCTCATGGAACCTCTTAAACCGTCCTTGAGTAAGTACACTGTGATATACCACCGTCCACCAGAGGGCAGGCTCCAAAGGCGGAAATATAAAGAGAAACTCAATGGTGTCTTTACAAGTGTAAAAATATGTTTAAGTGTAAAAATCATGTTTACGTGTAAAAATCATGTTTACGTGTAAAAATCATGTTTAAGTGTAAAAATCATGTTTACGTGTAAAAATCATGTTTACGTGTAAAAATCATGTTTAAGTGTAAAAATCATGTTTACGTGTAAAAATCATGTTTACGTGTAAAAATCATGTTTAAGTGTAAAAATCATGCTATCTCAAAACTATTGTTTTACAGTAAAAGCCAAAAATTCCGGATGTAACCACCATTTTATTGCCCTGTCATAACGACAATGTTGGTGAATAGGGGACCAATGGATGGATTCCATTCATTTTATTTACAATCTATATTTCCTCACGTACAGCTCACGGTGATGTCCACCACGTTGCAAGTCGGTCTCTTTCGGAGCGAGTGGGAGTAAGGGAGGCCATGGTCTGGTATTTTAGGTGACGTAGAAATCTTTTTGAATAGCCACGCTTACGCAGAGCAGAGAACAGGGTTGAAGTCTGTGGTATTTGAACAGATGCGATGAAATCTGATGAGCTGTGATTTTATTATTCCAGAGAAGGTGTGTTTGGGGTGATAGCTTGATTTATGAAGAAGGGCATGTGTATCTGTCGTTTTGAAGTAAACCTTGGTTTTGATCTGTTTTTGGGTATCTTTAGGGGCTGAAAAAACTGTTGTGTCAAGAAAATGAACCTGCTGTGGATGTATGGTGTATTTGAGTTTGATGGATGGGTGGTGATTATTCAAGGTGTCTATAAATTGTTGGAAAGTGTGCAGAGAGTGTGGCCATGCTCCAATGATGTCATCCAGATAACGGAGAAAAAACAGGGGTTGGAGGGGGCATTTTGTAAGGGCCTCCTGTTCCCACTCGCTCATGTAGATGTTGGCGTAGGCGGGGGCAAACCTTTGGCCCATGGCCGTTCCACTTATCTGGAGATAATGTTTATTATTGAAACTAAAGTCATTGTTGTCTAAACATAATTTAAGAAGCTGAATGATTTCTGAGTCCGGTCTATTAGGGTCTGACTACTGACTCCAGGTCTAAACCAGGACTGAACCAGGACTAAAAAAGGTCTAAACCAGGTCTTAACCAGGTCTAAACCAGGTCTAATGTCTTTCAGATGGACCAGTCTCACATCAGAGAAACACAAACAGAGGTGAATGAGTTTTCTGTCTTTTGGACATATGTGTGAGGAGTGCTGTGAAGTCCGTAATAAAATCCTTGTTTGACTTTGGTGGTTGGTAGAGGGTGGCCACAATAGTGGGAACAGAACCAGACAGTTCAAACGCAGTGGCATCTAGACGCACCGGCGCTATCTTCCAGTTCTCAGTAGATTACCGACCAAGATTAGACCGCCTCCTCGGCCACTGGCACGAGATTGGGAGAGGTAAACAATCCCCGGTAGAGTAGCGTCATTGAGCGGTGTAAAATCATTCGGTTGCTATCTCCGTCGGAACACGTGTAGGATGTCCGGTTGCTGGAGCAGATCTGGCGCTGGTGGACCAGGATTATAAATCTTAAATTCAGTGGCAGTGTACTGGAACAGTGCAGCTGAAGGATGGTAGATTAAATACAGCACGAACCAGAGGAATACAAGCCATGCATAGCAGAGGCGATTTCTTTAAGACTGCAAGGGAAGCTCAGCTTCCCTTATAATGTCACAAATTTAATGGTCAAATATGTACTATTGTATTAACATTTTATTGACTAAAAATGCGTTAGAAAACGTTCATCTCAAAGACAAGTTCGTT